>JAJJMA010095968.1:0-10669 GCA_023529015.1 Papaver nudicaule
CTCCAACTCCCGCACACCACACTACAAGGATACTGACATGCCAACCATTGCAAAGAACTAGAGAATGTTATTTATATATGTGTGCCTATGAGGTTGGGAGGTTCAAAAAAACTTCTAAAATTTAAAAAATCCTTTGTAATGGTTTACAAAAAAAAAAAAAAAAAAAAATGAATACAAAGCAAGAAAAAAGTAGGTCACAATTTCTGGATAAATCTGATATGAGTGGAGCTCATTAATGTGATCGTCACCCGCTAAACAATTCGGACTACCTCCACATTGAGTTTTCTAACACCACGAAGTAAAACCATCCAATATTGCTAAATTGTGAAATTTGAGCCATATTGGATAAAACATTGTTTCTTTAGCTTTTTGCATGGTATCTCTAAATAAAAAACAGTCTTTTCAAACAAGAACATTAAATAACATAAGAAAATGTGCACCAAGAAGCAATTTCCAACTCTCAATGGGTATATCAGTACTTCTGCATCATTTGAAGACTGCTAATTTCCTGCACATGCAAGTGCTTTCTTGGATGCTTATCTTCACAACGGGGGTCAGGTTTTACTCCAAAGCCTTTTAGTGATACATTCAACGCCATGTGAGGTACAATGTGAAGGTATGGACGTAATGCTTCTTCACGTCGAGACTTCCAAATAACCAGGTTAGTTTTAGTGTCCAAATCATAACGGCATAGATGTTTGCAATCCAGTGTAATTCGCCACAGCAACGCGCTGTTCTTACCAAGTGCAATAGGCACATAATGTATCAGCTGCTCTTTCTTCTTTCCCAATTCAATGCTGCACTGTTTCACCTATTTCCTTCCGCTGCATCTGGTATGTCCTCTAAAACAGTTTCTTTTCTCGAGCAACCACAAACGCAGAGTTATGTCGCCTCTATGCTGGCTCGTATAGTACAAACATAGAGACATTCCAATTTGGGCTAACCCCAGCCCGTGAATGGGTTTTCCCTTCTTAAAGATCTTGATTGGTGGTGGTGCTTCTATTTCGAATTTCTCAGTATGCAATTCGAAAGATACAATATTTTGATTGATTGTATCGAGCCAAAATATACGTCCATGTGCAAATATACCAGACGATTCACGTAGTCTGTACTGAAAGTCGTCTTTGTTCCTCCAACCCCTACCATCGCCAAGAGTGTACACTTGGATGACTTTCCCATAGGTTTTCACAACTTTATATTCACCAGTAGACTGACAGTACCCGAATCCTGCCTTCACTTCATGAAAATGTGGAGAAGGATCTGGTTGTTTGGGTAGGTGGAGGTGCTCACCAGTTGATGGATTCATAATATAAACTGGATCATTAAGAGCCCTGTTGTGTGGTATCCCAAAGCATACCAGCCCATTGCATGAGCCAATAATATTTGGGCAATGCATTTCTATACCGTGATATGTTAAACTTAAAACTGGTTCTGGGCCGATGCTACCGACTTGTTCATGGTTGATTTGTTTTGGCATTAAAAATACATGTAGACGGTAAGGCATAGTGGAGGCCCAAATAAGAGACCCAATCTGTTTTCCCAAGCACTACCTGCCATTCCTTGCACACGGATTTGCAGTCGAGAACACTTTCTGATGTTGGTAGGGAAGACAGGATTTTAGTAATGATTTCCGAGGAGAGCCTATTCATGCTTTTGAAGTCCTGCAATATTACACCGAGACAAATCATCATTTTTCGCTTTACGCAGTTGTCGATGCAAAAATATTTCTAGGGTAATATTAAATGGCTTGTTAACTAGAGACAGGCACAAAACAAAAATGGGGAATAAAAATAATGAATAAAGATGGTTGTAGGAATCCGTAGTTGGTTACCTGGATCTTGCGGTGGAATCTTTCAAACGGTGCTCTAAACCTTTTGTATATTTTAAAATCACTTTCATTGCTGTTATCGGGGTGTTCTTCGTGCTCGATAAGCATATCTGATTGTACCCGAATACAAAATTCAAGCACAAACACAATAACAGTTGATGTAGAACGCAGAAAACGTAAATCTGGTTCTCTGGTTGCAGTCTTCAATCTTCACATGAACTGGATTGAGAGGGGGGGGGAGGATACCTGCAGAAAACCCTCCGATGCTAAAGTCAGTAGGTGTTTTGCACAGGTGAATATGTATGAGAAATATTGCGTACCTTTTGTTGATCCAGACCGCTCTATTTATATGGTTGGCTGTTAGGTCAAACCCTAAATTCGAGATTAGGATTACATGCGATTACTTGGATTACAAGTCTTCCAGAATCTCTCTCTGCGAGGTAGTTTCTTGGCCAACAAGTGTTTCCAGAATGTTCCAGAACAGTTCAAGGTGTACCCACAAACCCACTGGAATTGGGCCACGCTAATGGGCTGGAAGTGTGCCTGCAAACAAGGTCCAAAAAGAACAAAACAGTAAAGGGAATCGAATTGGGCCTAACGGACTAGGCCGAATAGACTTGAGCGAAATGGACTGGGCTTAATGGACTATGGCCAAATGAATTGGGCCAAATGGATTTGACCCAAAAAAAAATGGGCCAAATAGACCCGGTGGCCAGCCATATGTCGGCGGCCAACCAACTGCCGCCGACCAACAATCCGCCGGCGACCAACCTGCTGCCGCCGGCCAACCTTCTGCGGCCGGCCAACCATGTGACGCCGGACAGACCTATGCCGACGGCCAACATCTGCCGCCGGCAAGTCATATGTCGGCGGCACACCATCTGCCGCCGGCCAGACATATGCCGGCGGCCAACCATCTGCCGCAGGGAAGTCATATGCCGGCGGCCAACACATCTGCCGCCGGGAAGTCATATGCCGGCGGCCAACCATCTGCCGCCCGCAAGACATATGCCGGCGGCCACCGATCTGCCGCCGGCCAGTCCTATGCCGGCGGCACACTATCTGCTGCCGACAAGTCATATGCCGGCGACCAACCATCTGCCGCCTAGCAAAGCATAGTATTTAGACACCTATATTGCTATACTTAGCCAATAATAGGGTGCCAAAATACTAGGGTACAAACATCGCCCCCTCTTAACTTCTAACTTGTTAGGGGTTAAGAAGTTCGGGTTTACCCACCACAGAATCTTGTTGACGGCAACACGCCTCCAAGGCTATAGCCTGGTGCTGTTACTCTACCCGCCCCCAAGTATACTATTCGTACTAGGAAGTCTACACACCCCAAGCATCAGTCATCATTGCTGCTGATGAAGTCATGTAACTGAACCTCAGTACTAATGTGGCGCGGCTCAAAGTTGGCAAGGGTGCACTCCTTCCAACAGTAGCACGCACACACACATAAGTTATGATTCAGGTTTCCTGCCATCTTGAACGGGGCCAGCCTATCATTCAAGATTGCACAGAAAACACCAAATATGTATCCACAAGCTGGACATAAAAGACGGAAAATAAATATCAAATAATACTGAATTAAGATTCTGAAAGTAAACAAGATAGGTACCCGCTGCTCGACAAATCTGCCTCGTTAAAACCCAGTGGGAAAAAGAGTGCAGCACAGCGGGGTTTCAGTAATCAATGAAACCAAATCAATCATAAAATCTCTTCATATGAAAACCGTTCCAAGGTTTCCATGGCTTGGAATCATTACTCCCGTCCAATTTCTTCAGCCAATATGATCCCTTTGATGCTGGCTTGTCAACTATATGGACCCTCCCAATTTGCTCCGCGCTTCCCACAGTTGGGCTCCATTGTTGCAGGTCGGGTCTTTTTCAGCATGTATTCCCCAAGATGGAATATTTGTTCCTTGACTTTTCGATCATAGCCAAGTTTGACTGCTTGTTGGTATCGAACCAGATTCTGCAAAGCTTGCTCTCTCTGTTCCTCCAGCAGTTCTTTATCTAAAGCCAGAACTGTATCATTCGTCCCTGACTTAATAGATTCAGTTTTGATTGTGCTTAACTGCACCTCTGTAGGTATGACTGCTTCTGTACCATATGCCAGTGTGAAGGGTGAAAATCCAGTCGACCTTCTTGGAGTCGTTCGGTAAGACCACAAGACTCCTGCGAACTCTTCCACCCACCTGCCTTTTGCTCTATCTAATCTCTTCATCAGATTTTCGAGGATGACTTTATTTGTTGCCTCTGCCTGCCCGTTGCTCGGGGCGTAATAAGGGGCAGAGAAGTTATGACGAATATTTAAGCCATCACAGAACTTTTTAACAGCATTTGAATCAAACTGTTTCCCATTGTCAGATATCAACTGATATGGGATTCCGAATCTGCAGACGATATTCTGCCACAAAAACCTCTTGACATCGTTACTCTCTACCTGTGTCAGTGCCACTGCTTCCACCCACTTGGTAAAATAATCTGTTGCAGCCAACACATATTTAACATTTCCAGGAGCGCGAGGGAAGGGTCCCATCACGTCGAGTCCCCACTTAGCAAACGGCCAGGGACTCAAAACTGGATGTAACTCGTTGGTAGGCATTTTTGGGACTGGTGCATGCTCTTAGCAGGCTACACACTTTTTCGCGAACTCTTTGGCATCCTTCTGCAAATAAGGCCAGAAGTACCCCTGAGTGAGCACTCGATGGGCAAGACTGCGTCCTCCAGCATGATTTCCACAGATTCCTTCATGTGCCTCACTCAAAATCTTTTGCCCATCCTCTGCGGACACACATCTCAGATATGGTTCTAGAGCTACTGAAGTTTGGTATAATTCACCTTCGATCAGGGAGTACCTCCAGGTATGTTTGGTAATCTTTAAACGAAGACTCTTTTCTTCAGGAAGTTCTCCAGTTTTTAAATACCGGATATAAGGCTTGCGCCAGTCTGACACAGTTGCAACACGATCACTTGGTTCATCTTCAACATTTACCATCTTAGTGTCTTCTGTGCACTGTTAGGTACAGTATCGCCCCCACTAGCTTGTTCGAGGGTCAAAACAGAATGACTCTCGGAGATGCTAGGTAACTGTTGAAAATCAAACACTACGAACCTTGCAGTGTTAAACTCAATTGCAGAGGATAAGTAAGCTAAAGCATCAGCATGACAATTTCCCGACCTCGGACGTTGCATAACAAAAAATTGGTCAAACCCACTTGCCAGGTTTTTCAAACAATTTAGATAAGACAGCATAGTTTCATCTTTCGCTTGATAGGAGCCTAAGAACTGATTGACTACCAGCATTGAGTCAGTGATCAGTTTCACAGTTTTCGCCCCCAGTTGGTTGACGGCTTTCAATCCTGCAATTGCTGCCTCGTACTCAGCTACATTGTTTGTCGCTGAAAATCCCAATCTGGTTGCCTTCTCGATCATCGAACCCTCTGGTGTATGGATAACACATCCAACACCTGCTCCGCTGAAGTTGGAAGAGCCATTTGTAACTACCGTCCAAACTGGCTCGGACTTTTCAATCTCGATCGCAGTCTCGCCCCCAGTCTGGCTGGTGGTCACAGTTAGGGGTTTCAGCAACAACTGTTCCTCTTCCATTACAGTATTTATGTCATCAACAGGGAAATCTGCCATTAAAGCAGCAACAACATGTCCTTTCTCTGCTGTGCGGGTCTCGTACCTAATCTCATAAACTCCAAGACAGTTCGCCCATAAGGCCAGACGACTCGAATCATCAGCTCGTCCAAGAATTTTCTTTAATGGGTACTCTGAATAAACAATGATCTATCTACCCTGGAAGTAAGGTTTTAGACGTCGTGAGGAATGAACTAGGGCCAGTGCCATTTTCTCGATCCTGGTGTATCTCGATTCTGCCCCAGTCAAACGTTTGCTGATGTAATAAACTGGTTTCTCATGCGGATCAGCAACAAATAAAACAGCGCTCACAGCTTCCTTCGTCGCAGCTAGGTAAATCCCGATTGGCTGCCCAAGCATCAGACTAACCAAAATCGGTGGAGTAGACAAATACAGTTTTATTGCCCTGAATGCATCCTCGCATTCATCTGTCCACCCAAACTTGGGTGCCTTTCTCAAAACCTCCAAAAATGGCTTGCATCGATCAGAAGAGTTTGATATAAAACGGTTCAAGGCTGCGATTCGACCCGCGAGTCTCTGAACCTCCCTCTTCGGTGATGGCATTTCCTGGATGGCTCTGATTTGTTCTGGATTAGCCTCAATACCCCGATGAGTCATCATGTACCCAAGGAACTTGCCAGATGACAACCCGAACGAACACTTAGCCGGATTAAGTTTCATCCGATAACGTCTTAAAATATCAAAAACTTGTTGCAGGTCTTGTAGGTGCGAACTCTTCTGTTTTGACTTTACTACCATGTCATCGATATACACCTCCACAGTTTTGCCTATCAACTCGACGAACATATCGTCTACCAAATGCTGATATGTAGCACCTGCGTTTTTGAGCCCGAACGACATCACAGTATAACCGTATGCTCCTTTGTCAGTTATGAAGGCAGTATGCTCCTGATCTTCCTCGAACAATGGTATTTGGTTGTATCCAGAATAACCATCCATGAATGACAGTCGCTTATATCCAGAAGTTGCATCAACCAGTTCATTAATCCTTGGTAGGCGATACGGATCACTCGGACATGCTTTGTTTAAATCAGTAAAATCGATACAGACACGAATTTTACCATTCTTCTTCGGAACTGCCACGATGTTGGACAACCATTGTGGATATTGTACAGGACGAAATACCTTCCTTCAGCATTTTCTCGACCTCGATCACTACTCCAGCCTTTTTTGAAGATGACATGTTTCTAGGTTTCTGACGAGTTGGGCGCGAACCATCGTTGATGTTCAACTTGTGACAAGCCACACTAGGGTATATCCCTGGCATTTCCGAAAAGTCCCAAGCGAAAACATCCACATTCGCCTTTAACAGTGCAATCAACTCGTCTCGCTCAAACTGAGGTAAATCTGCTCCCACGAACGTAGTTCTATGTTCCCCGTTTCCAATCTGCACCTCCACCAACTTCTCAATTGTTGGTGGGTCGGCAGCATCCTCTCCCTTATATGATTCAGCCGGGAGAGGTTGCGGTAATTGCTATTTGGTTTCTGCCTGTAGGATGTGATGACCAGTCACATCAGATTTTCTGTATTCCTCTATTGCATTTTCATGGCATTTGTGGGCCGTCATCTGGTCGCTTTGAACTTTAACGACTCCTTCAGGAACGACGAATTTCAAACACTGGTGGTATGTTGATGTGGCGGCTCCGATCGCGTGTATCCAGTCACGTCCTACAATTGTATTGTATGGGGCTCGGCAGTCGAGCAGAAGAAAGTTGCTGACAACAGTTTTGGTACCTACAGTCATGGGCAGTTTCACCTTGCCGATAGCTTTGGTGGTTTCTCCACTGAAACCAATTACAGGATTTTCATCCTCCTCGATCAAATCCTCGGACAAATTCGGCTGAATAAGCTCCTGAGAACAAGACACTCACCGAACTACCCGTGTCTACAAGAACTCGATGGACACGGAAAATGCCAATCCAGGCGGTAATGACAACAGCATCGTTGTGCGGGTAATAGACGCCTTTTTTATCTTCGTCTGTAAACTCGATTTTCGTGGATCCAACTTCCAGAGTTTCTGCTCCCTTTCCATCGAGGAAGTCAATGTGGTTTAGAAAATACCACTCTTTCAGTTGTCTCAGCTTCGTTCTCGTCTCGTCCCTCGCAGCACGTCTGGTCATCGAATGAATCCAGGCATAACCGACATTAATGACATGATTTATGCTCAATGTTCGACGAACTGGATCTCGTATGTTGTCATTTTTCACGTACTCCTTTAATTTCCCGACATCGATCATCTTTTGAACCTCAAACTTTAATGCCCTACAGTAGTCAATCGTGTGTCCATGATCCACGTGATATTCGCAGAATTTACTCTTATCACGTCTGTCTTTATTTTCTTCTGGTAATGGCTGAGGGGGCTTCAACTCCCCCTTGACTTTGCTGTATATTTCAGATAACCTGACGTTCAGGGGCGTCAGATCTTTGTATTGACCTTTTGTTAGGGCATTGTCCGGTCAAACCCACTAGCGTTGGTATGTTTAGCTAGTTGTCAGTTTTAGGTGTCAAAATTCAATTCTTGATTTAGCCTACTAGAGTTTAGATTTCAGAAATGGGATATAGACAAAGTAGTAGAGACCTTGAAGACGAAGACTGTGAAGACAAAGAAGACATCAATTATTCTTCATCGACAAAAGGTTAGTAGGAGTTATGACTTTATGGATATTCTTCTATTTCTACTTTCTCCATTCTTTCGAAATATAGTCGACTACTTTAGTAGTGATAATAGCGATTGAGATCGTGTTCTTGTGTAACATGGCCTTGTGTCATGACCAGTATTTGATCCCACGAATACTGTGAATCAAGAACGTATGAGATAGATTCGACGCCATATGTCCATTGCAATGGTTTGCTTGCAAACTGTTAAGTTGGATATGGATGAATCTAAAGGAGTACTCTTGAGCAAAGATCCTGTGGATCACAGCTGAGGACGTTCTCACGTCTAAGTTCTGGCTCAGCACAGTAGGACCAGCGGAATCCAGATTTGACCAAATTTGACCTGCAGACGGTTCCCGAACCGGTTTGTGTACCAGACTCGGAAATTCTCCTGAGTTCGAAATGTCTATTTGTTCACGTACCAGTACGTGAACCTGACGTGGATATTTCACTGGTTGTCGAATTTAGTGTATATTCTTTTAGAATTTCACTCTGAGTCAAATTCCAAACTCCTTTATCTCTTAGATGGACTTGTGTAAAACATAAATACCTTTTGTGTTCCATCTAACGATCCTCAATGAGTCAATAAGATAAGATTATCTCTGGTCTGTTGGATTTTTATCTTGAAGTGTTTTTGAGCCAACAAAACACTTGGCAGATAATTCTAAAAAGAATTCCAATTGAGATTAATCTCTATTACTTGGTTGGCAAGTTTAGGGTTTCCTTAACTTGTGGGACAAGTAATTGATTGTTTAATTCCAAAGCAACCTATCTTATTGAGTGCTATAAATAGAGGTGTCTACGGACAAATACCGCAAGCATCAAGCATACGTGAAGGTCCTTAGGGAAGGTAACGTAAACTCTTTTCACTTCGGTGAATGCTTGTTGTGGTATAGTCATCCTCTATAGGTTGCAGCTCCTCTGGGAACTCCCTACGACTATAAAGACTTCCTTTGAGAGTTGGGAAGCACAGGTAGGAGATTGAAACCATCTTTGGTTGAAATCGGATTAACCTGTAACCTTGGTAACCTGATCACGTTCTTATCTATTCTAAAGTCCGTCTCTTCTGATATACGGCTATTCAAGAACTGATACGTTTCAACAAGGTTGGAAAGGTAGCAACGCACGGCTGCACTCGGTGTTGTAAGACCTAGTTGGCTCCAGTTATATAAGTTCCTTAAGTGGTTCTTCGTGTATAACTGAGGTAGATTTGAATTGGGCATTGCTTACTTGATTTGCGTGTCAGCCCTGATTCAAGAAGTTGATTTCCGTATGACCTGGATTTAGCAATCCGAAGGAAGTCATCTTGTTTATGGTAAACTGATAGAGGACAGTTACACCATAAGTCAACAGTTTGGTTTAAAACCCAGTATTGCTGACACAAGCCTTTGACAGCGGTCAAAGAAACTCCTAGGCCTGTAACGGACGTCAGCTAGGGGAATCAAGTGTGTGACGATCTGTGGGGGATCCAGAGACGTAAGGAAGGCGACAGTAGCCAATTCGCTTGGAGGGCTTGAGTTAGTCTCTGCTACATCCCAGACCGAAGTCTTATAGTAGGCTAGTGTATGTAGTCAGTTTGTACTGGGCGGTGTTCAAAACTGGACGAGGTCCCGAGGTTTTTCTGCAAGGCAGTTTCCTCGTTAAAAAACGTTTGGTGTCTTGTGTGCTTTTACTTTCCGCATTATAACTCTGATTTATAATTAAAGCACCAAGTAGTACGTTATTGCCTAACTGTCGAGATTACTCCAGTTAGAGGTTTGGATATTGATTTTTGAGATCGTCCATACTTTTACCATAAGACTCACGAGCCAAAACGAAAAGTTGGTAGTATTTCGGTACCCCTTCTTTTTCACCTTTTCCTTCAGTTTCTTTCTTCTCGTGGCGATTCTTGCCAGACTCCACACGATCATTGATCTGCCCATTCTGGCGGTTTTTTGACTTATCTTTCTTCCCATCATGTGAATGATGGGTAGATTTATCTGCCTCTCTTCGGGCCCTCGAATCATCTTCCACCCGAGCAAACTGTTCAACTCGATCATACAGCTCATCCAAATCTTTTGCTGGTTCACGAACGAGGGAATTGTAAATTCCCGAACTGTCGAATGGAATTGCCTGTTTATATGCTTCGATGACTAGCTGGATATAAGGGTCATCCACCTCTGCCAGTTCCTGTCTGAACCGTTTTGTGAACTGCCTTAAAGTCTCTCCACTTTTCGCCTTTGTGAGTGTAGAAAATGCTTTCTACAAATAAAAGCATCCTAGAGGTGAGGCTACGTAAGAAGACCATCAGTGAGTAGTACAGAATCATCAACAGAAGTTTTAGGTTTATCACCATGCATAGGAGATTAGCGGGTGGAACACCAAGGACCACATTAGCGTACAAATGCCGCTGAAGCTACATCAACAAATGACCGCTGAAGTTACATCAACGAATATCGCCAGAAGAATGGAGGGCGAACTGTTGACAACGGGTAAAGGACACGTCACCGACAGGAAGCTGAGAAGTGGTTGAACA
>JAJJMA010095994.1:0-11059 GCA_023529015.1 Papaver nudicaule
AAAACTAACAAAATCTGGTCTACCATTGTTTATTTTCCTAACACCAGTAGCCAATTCTGCACCCTTTTTAACAATGCATGAATTTGATCTCATCCAACTTACTACAAGCCTTAACCCATCTAGCTTTGAGAAACCATGGCACCTTACCATTCTTAAAGTCACAGAGAAAAAATTTAGAATCAGAAGCAATACTGATTCTACTTAACATCCACAGAACAACCCACTCCACAGCACAAAGAATTGCATAACTCTCTGCAATATGATTGGTAGCAATACCTAATCCTCTAGACATTGTTCCAAGCATCTGACAATTGCTGTCTCTAACAGCAATCCCAAAACCTGCATTTCCAGGATTGCCAAATGAAGCTCCATCACAACAAAACATCATATAACCCACCATAGGAGGAAACCAGTAGCACTCTTTGATACAAGTAAACTTCACATTTTTGTTACCCAACATGAAGAAGGAAATCACTCTATTATCATAAAACTGCCCCCATTTAGTGCCTTTCATTCTATACCCACCTTCCAAAACCTGTTTCAGAATTTTCTGTTTTAACTGTTGCACATCAGAAACAATATTATCAAAGAATCTTCTATTTTTCATGAACCAGAGCTCCTTGATGGTGACACTAGCAGCAGTAAACCAAATCTCTTTAGTGAGAGTGCTTTATAATGAACCAACTTATAAACATCCTCAAATGATGTAGGAATTTGAAATTCAAAGAAATTACACAGCCAACACCACGCACTCATACTTAGCTTGCATGCCCATAATAAATGATTCATACTATCCTGCTGCTCTTCACAAATGCAACATCTTGAAGCTAAATGAAAGCCTCTTTTGATCAACCAGACATCATCAACATACACCCTGAATAATTTTCCAGACATTGCAAGAAATACTGGGATGCAAGAAGGATTTCCAAATGTATTTAGACCAAAACACCTTAGGTGTAATACCCCGATTCGGCAGGTAGGGTTCGCCGAATGGAATATAAGTAATGGTTTGTCCTTTCATAACACCGAGGCCTTTTCAAGCATAATTAACTCAGCAGTTAGAAAAACTCTGCAGTTAAGCGTGCTCGGGTGGGAGTAGTCCAGGGATGGGTGACCTCCCGGGAAGTTGATGTCGGATGACCGCAGCGGTGCCCGTTGAAAACCTCACACTGACGGATGACCGCAGTGGCCGCCCGTTGAAAACCCCACACTGTCGGATGACCGCAGTGGTTAAGTGGGGACAATATCGGTGGAGGGACGGGTCGTTACAGATGATATCAGAGCCGACGACGGTTCACCTGTCGAGGGTGGGAGAGTACGCTGGACGGGTTGTGTGCCAGGTAGCTAGTCTCATGAGGGGCAGGGAACGTCGGAGATCTGGGGCTTGAAAAAATATATTTCGAAGCCGAGGACGGCTCCAATTTAAAGGTGGTGGTATTGTAATACCCCGATTCGACAGGTATGGTTCGACGAATGGAATATAAGTAATGAATTGTCCTTTCATAATACCGAGGCCTTTTCAAGCATAATTAACTCAATAGTTGGAAAAAACTCTGCAGTTAAGCGTGCTCGGGCGGGAGTAGTCCAGGGATGGGTGACTTCCCGGGAAGTTGCTGCCGGATGACCGCAGCGGTGCCCGTTGAAAACCCCACACTGTCGGATGACCGCAACGGCTAAGTGGGGACAATATCGGTGGATGGATAGGTCGTTACAGATGGTATCAGAGCCGACGACAATTCACCTGTCGAGGGTGAGAGAGTACGCTGAACGGGTTGTGTGCTAGGTAGCTCGTCTCATGAGGGGCAGGGAACGTCGGAGATCTGGGCTTGAAATATATATATTCCCTGTGCCCGTTTAAAACCCCACACTGCCGGATGACCGCAGTGGGTAAGTGGGGACAATATCGGTGGAGGGACGGGTCGTTATAGATGTATTGTAATACCCCGATTCGGCAGGTATGGTTCGACGAATGGAATATAAGTAATGAATTGTCCTTTCATAACACCGAGGGATGGGTGACCTCCCGGGAAGTTGCTGCCGGATGACCGCAGCGACGCCCGTTGAAAACCCGATATCGCCGGATGACCGCAGTGGTTAAGTGGGGACAGTATCGGTGAGGAACGGGTCGTTACAGATGGTATCAGAGCCGACGACGGTTCACCTGTCGAGGGTGGGAGAGTACACTGGACGGGTTGTGTGCCAGGTAGCTCGTCTCATGAGGGGCAGGGAACGTCGGAGATCTGGGGCTTGAAAAATATATTCCGGAGCCGAGGACGACTCCAATTTAAAGGTGGTGGTATTGTAATACCCCGATTCGGTAGGTATGGTTCGACGAATGGAATATAAGTAATGAATTGTCCTTTCATAACACCGAGGCCTTTTCAAGCAAAAATAACTAAGTAGTTGGAAAAAACTCTGCAGTTAAGCGTGCTCGGGCGGGAGTAGTCCAGGGATGGGTGACTTCCCGCGAAGTTGCTGCCGGATGACCGCAGCGACGCCCGTTCAAAACCCCACACTGCCGGATGACCGCTGTGGTTAAGTGGGGACAGTATCGGTGGAGGGACGGGTCGTTACATTAGGCTCCCTATGTCTTAATTTATTAAATGCAACAGTTGTTGAAAAAATACATTTCAAATCTCCATTCCACATCATCTGATCTGTATCACCACTGACAGCAGTAGTTGAAAAAATACATTTCAAATCTCCACTCCACATCATCTGATCTGTATCACCACCAACATCTGGAAGAGCATTGGATCCAATAAGAGTCTTTAACTAAAGAGGAATTCTCCATTCATTGTCAACCATAATGTCAGCAACAGTCATCTATATGTTATTCTTCATATAATCAGTTAAACCAAATTTACTGAATAATGATTCTTCTCCAATCCACACATCAAACCAAACATATATCTTATCACCCTTTCCAATACACCATCTAATATCATCCTTCAATGTACTCCAAGCCCATTTTAGACCTGGCCAAACAGAAGAGAGCTTCCAAGAAGTAGACCACTGTCCATTTTTATCTTTATATTTAGCAGCAAAGAATAAGGCCCAATCCTCATTAGACTGAATAATTCTCCACATCATTTTCATCGGAAGAACTTTGTTAATCACTTGAAGTCTCTTAATTCCTAGACCACTTTCTTCATAAGGAGTACACACCTTCTTCCAAGCCAGAGTTTTAAACTTCTTCACATCACCTTCACCAGACCACAGGAAATTTTTGATGATTCTTTCACAAATTTTAACTACAGAAGCTGGCCATTTGTACACTGACATATTGTATATAGGAATACTGCAAAGAACTGACTTAATCAACGCCAATCTATCTTGAAAAGATAAAAGCTTCCCCTTCCAAGCAGCAAGCTTACCTTGTAGCATTTCCACCATAGGCCAAACAGTGCTAACTTTAACTCTTCCAGGAGCAAGAATAACACCAAGATATTTATCTGGAAATTTAACTAACTCCATATGTAACCATTCACAAATCAAATGTTTCCTCTCTTAAGTAGTACCATCAACAAAGCATTTACTTTTAAAAGTGTTAATAAGCTGCCCAGAGCTATGTTGATATCTATCCAGCAACTTCAATAAATTTGTAATACTCCTCTTATCACCATTACAAAAAACAAAAACATCATCTGCAAAGAATAAATGAGTAGGGTAAATACCTTTCCTCACTGTCATAGGTAAAAATTTTCCTTCCTGCACTATTTGAAGAATACATCTACTTAAAACATCCTCCATTATAACAAAAAGAGTTGGAGATAGAGGATCTCCTTGTCTCAAACCCCTGCTCACAGAAAAGAAGCCACAAGGACCACCATTAACCATCACATATATTTTAGCAGATTTAAAAAGAATATGAAGCCAATCACACCAACTGCTAGAGAAACCATACTTTTGTAAAACACTAAACAAGAACTCCCAACTAACAGAGTCATAAGCTTGGGAGATATCTAGCTTGAAACCAACATTTCCACATCTTCTTTTCTTCCTCATCTCATTCACCATTTCAGAAGCTAACAACACTTGTTCATGAATACTTCTTCCTTTAATATAAGCTACTTGTTGAGGAGAAATAAGTTTTTCCATGAGAGAGCTCATCCTTGTGTTTATCAGCTTAGTGAAGATCTTGAAACACACATTACTTAAACCAATTGGCCTGAATTGATTAGCATTCTTGGCTCCCTCAACTTTAGGTAGAAGAACTAAAATATTAGAGTTCATACCTTTTGGGATAAACTTCCTCAACCAACAAAACTGAATAGCTGCAACCACATCATTCTGAATAATTTCCCAGCAAGATTTATAAAAATAGCAGAATACCCATCAGGCCCAGGAGCACTATCAGAATCCATACTAAAAAGAATATCTTTAATCTCCTCAGCATTTGGAATAACATCCAACATACATTGATCTTCAACAGTTATTACTTGAGGAATAACATTCAATAAATTCTGATCAACCCCAACATTCTTAAATTGAAACTTATTTTCAAAATGAGAAACCAAAAGCCTAGCAATTTCAGCTTGATCAGAAATGATATTACCTTGCCCATCTTCTAATTCATAAATCATATTTTTTGCATGTCTTATCTTCATATTAGTATGAAAGAAACCAGTGTTAGCAAAACCTTCTTTAACCCACTTCACTCTAGATTTTTGCCTTAACAAAGTGTTGAGCTGAACTTCTCTACTATTATACTCATTCTGAGCTTTTACTAATTCAGAAAGAGCATCTTCATCAAAAGGATCATTATCAGACTTCACCATAGCTTCATTCATTTTGACCTCTGCCTCTTTGATTTTTATATTCACATTACCAAAAACATTCCAGTTCCATTCCTTCAACACCTTCTTAAGCTTTTTAAGTTTCTAAAGAAAGACAAAAGCTGGATCACCTTCAACAACTTCTAACCAACAATCTTGAACTATCTTCATAAACTCGGGATGAGAAATCCACATCTTCTGAAATCTATGAGGCACATTCTTTGGCTTAGGTACATTAGCACAACCACCAAGAAGAGGAGAATGATCTGATACAACTCTAGTACCAACCTTATACCCCCAATCACCATACATTTGTAACCATTTTTGATTGAAAAAGACTCTATCTAAATTGCACATAATTCTCTTACTACCATGTTGACAGTTAGACCAAGAAAACTGGAGACCTGTTTTAGGAGCATGAAGAAGCTCACAGTTATATATACAAGTGCTAAAATCCAACATGGATCTTTTATTTGGTACTCTGCCACCCACCTTTTCATTAACAGATAATATTGCATTAAAATCACCCAAAACTATCCAAGGCAGTTGAAGATTCTTAATCAATTCCATTTCAGACCACAAACATCTTCTTTGAACAACACCAACATGAGCATGCACCCCTGATACAAGAGTCCCACCCACATTTACAGTCACCATTTGACTATACATAGAAACAACTGAAGGAGTAGCAAGAGCATTATTCCAAAAGAGCCTTATATTACCCTTAGACTCTTCAGTAGAATTGTGATAACCATATACTTCATACCTGGTAAATTTAATTTATTACAAAAATTTGAGGAACACTTAACTTTTGGTTCAGAAATCCAAACCAAGGAAGGCCTAAATTGATGAATTAGAGACCTTAATTTGTCTCGAGCCCTAGGTCTTCTTAGGCCCTTGACATTCCAATAAAGAATCTTCATGCTTTGGAATGGAGGTTTTTAGTACCTCATTTTCCTTGGTTTCTCCTAAGATTGTGCTTACCAACAACAGGTGGAGTAGTTACCTTCACTTGATTTTCAGCTGAAGAACTACTTGCTGCATCTTTAGTTCCACCATCCTTAAAAGGAATAGCAAAATTATGAGAATTACCAGCAGGAACAGATGAACCTGAAGCATTAGCAGAGCCAATATTTCTTCTTTGAACAACTTTAGACCAAGAAGTAACTTGAACAAGTTCGGTAGTTACTTGTCCTGATCTACCATTAAGAAAACTAACTTCAGTATGTCCAATTGAATTTTCTTCAGCTATCTGCATAATTTGAGTAGCTGCTAATTCAATTTCAGCATTGCCATCTTCAGTAACTTCAATTTCTCCTTCTTCAATAAATGGACTAAACTTGCCACCAATTTCATGCTCCACCTCCTCATTAGCTGTTATTTTCCATTCAAAAAAATCTCATCTTGTACTAAGCAACAACTCACAATTAACCTCATCAACATACACATCTAAATACTAACTCACAGATAATATCGAATAATGCTTGTAACAAATAGTTCAAACTAAAAAACATGAAAACAATTTATACCTGACCAAATCAAAGTTCCAGAAAAGCTTATAAATGGTACCTATCAAGAAACAAAACACAAACAATGATTAAAACCATAGAAAAAAACAGAATAAAAAAAACTTGAAACCCTAAGAAATCAAAATCAATTTTACCTGATGAAGATGTTCAACAAACCCAATTGCACCTGATGAACAAACAATTAAAATTTTTAAAACCCTAAGAACAAACAAATGGAACAAGGAAAAAAAAATCAAATCAATTTGTAAACCCTAAATGTCGTACCTGATGATTATCTCAATCGCACCTGGTAACCACACAAATCAAAGAGTTAAAACCTGAAGAACAAACAATTGGAACCCAATTAAAAAAACAGAAAAATAAATAAATTTGTAAAACCCTAACCTAACGTAATTGTACCTGATGATGATGAAACCAAATCTAACCTAATACAACACCAGATCTAACCTAACGGGATATGCTTCATTCACTTTACATCGCCGCCTATGCTCCTAGCAGATTCTATACGTCTCAGTTGTCTCATATTTACACAACTTCATCACTAAGGCTAGTTTCGCTGGCGATGGTATTTTCTACGCTCACACACATCTTCTGAACTCTGAATGGAGCTCTTCTAGGTGTTTGAGTCATAAATGGATATCCAAAGAGAGGCGAGTGATTTCCAGCCATTCTGCATTGATAACTGCCCTATCAATGCGAGAAACAATACGTTTAGATGCAGCTTGATTATTACACCAAGTCATTTTAGGACCAGACGATTCTGCATCAAACATACCATTGTTCCCCATCCAATCATTAAGTTCCTTCATCGTACTAATAAGTGGTCCTTGACCTCCTTTCTTCTCATCAGCCTTCAAGTAAAAATTAAGATTCCATATTACTAACCAAGTTTTGTCAGACATAACATGATTCAGCTGAGTCCATAAAGACCTTCTCAGAGCTGGTGTACATTTAGCATGCACAAAAGAAATATAAGCATCATAAACCTCAACAGTGATACCCTGATTCGACATATCCACAACTTGAGGTGTAGGTAGATTTTTGTTCCAAATTATCCACAAATCTCCATTGTTAGCCTCATTATGTATGACGTCCCATCCATAATTTTCTAAACTAATATCCCTAACAAACTCTATAGTATAATCAATTTTTAGTTATGCAATACACACAATATCTGGTTTGTTTTCCTAAACCAGTTGTTTCAGCTTAGACCTAGATTTTATTCTAGCTAGGCCAAGCAAATTCCAAAACAAAACCCGCATTAATTACCTTTTGTTAAGCCCTGCTTAGGAGGCTGATTACGTCTTCGATATGCGTGGATGAGTGGTTGCTCAAACTCATCGTCAGCATCAGATTTTATCATACTCATAACTTACAAAAACATCTGCACTTAACCCTTGAATAGGACTCGGTAGGTTCTCCAACATCACCTGCAATTTGAGTCATTTTAACACCCTTTGTAAAATAACCCTCAGCATTTCTACCAGGAAGAGGGGGTTTCTTAGCTTCCTTATGCTTTATCTGTTGAAAAACCTCTTATTCACTGGTTAGAAACATCATCAAAGGATTGCAAGGTTTGTTCAGGTCCAGACTCATGTCTATGCTCTACGTCCACATTGTCTCTAGGTGGGCAACTACTACTTCTTTTTGTAGCTGATGCCCTAGCACGAGCAGATCTGATCTCCTTTAGTGCTTGTTTCTTAGCGACATGAACCACTTTCAAAGCTTCAAACTGCTCAAACTTCTCCAAGTTGTCTTCAAGAATGCCATCTTACCAATCGATTCAACTCTAGCATCAGTTGGAGCGTGTTGTAGAGTGACCGTTTCTTCAACATGTATTTCAATCTCATCAGAAATTTGGGCAGTAGTAGCTTCTAACGGCCTTGTTTCGATGAAATAAATTTAGGCCTTTATCTAACCCAACAGAAACCGAAGTAGTAGGATTCTGAACCATAACAGAAGTAGAACTAGGAACCAAGATAGCAGGGTTATTAACTAAACCCGTATCCACATTCGCAGCCGAACCCGATCCGACGTTGGCAATAACTACCGGATATTGTTCGGTACTTGTTTCAGGGAATTTCAGAAACCCAAATTCATCTAATTCTAGATTTGGGTTATTAGTAGATGGAGCTCAAGAACCGGACCCAGCTCCAGTACCCACTTTTTCAACACCAGCACTCTGATTTTCATCTTGATCAACATGGTTTTCTTGATTTATCATCTCCTTCAAAAGCATCAACAGTTGGTGAATTTGGTGGAGACTCAAACACTGTACGAATGGGCCTTCCAGCATCAGCAACAACTCCTTGTTTATCAATCAATTTCTCCCTAAGAGAAATGTTGATTGCTTTATCTAGATCATTTCTTTCTTGTTGAGATAATCCCGACAAATCAACCCCAGCTGGTTCAGTTGGTTTCTTTGTCCATAAATCCTCAAATCTTCTACCAGAATCTCTCCACATCTTCCCTTTAGGAGGAACTTTAGAACTAAGATTGCAATATAGCCCATCTTCATAGAGTTACCTGCCTTCATGCTCTGTTTTGTCCTCTGTTCTTTTAAGTTGAGGTTTAGGGTTTACTCTATTCTCTACTCTGTTTTCTCGATTCGTAAAGATAACTTCAGCCTCACCTCCCTGATCCTGCAGCTTTCTCACCTCCATACACTTGTTTATCTGATGTCCCATAACCTTGCAATAATTGCAAAATATTGGTGGTATAGGAATCGACACTCTCTGTGTGAATTCCGTGCCCTTTGCAATAACATGAATTTCAGGTGGTGTAGGTTTCTCAGCATAATCAATATCAACAAACATTGATGCTGGGTATCGAAAATCAAACTCCAACGTTGGCTTTGCAACCACAACAGGGTTCCCAAAACTTTTCCCATAGTTAATAAAAAAAATTCTGACCATTAATGGAATTTTAATCGTGGAAATTGGACCCAAACTGTAGCACGAGAAGTACATACTTGATTGGGGTTGAAATCCACACTCCAATCCTGAACCCATAAAAACTGTTTCTCTTGATCATGATGCTCAATTCTCCATGGTCCTCATATATGATCTTTCCCTTGTCTTCTTCACAAGTAAGCCGGATCAGAAAGAATCCCTTAGTCCAAGCGTAAAGCTGAACCTTTTCATCGTCCAGCTTCCATTGTTTTTCAAGAGATTTCTTAACATCCAAGAATCGTAATCCCTTGAAATCCAACCTCCCTACCAACATAAACTTCCATACGTCTAGGGATTCATCAAATATCTCAGAAACATCCGTAACTGGTTTCCCTGTTACGTCAGATTTTGTTGCAGGAAGAAGGGCAACATTGATTCTAGTTGGAGAATAAATCTTCTTTTTCATAGCCACCTCCAACCATGTTTTCTTAAGACCACCACCCCCTGGATTAGGGTTTGTTGATGTAGATGGATTATTTCCAGCCATATTAGATTATCACAGTTGTTCAGTAAGCAAGAAAAATCAAGTTTTCACGTGAGTTTTCGAAAACCTAAAAAAATCGCTAACTCTAATCAGAGCTCGAGAAAAATCGCTCCTGTTAAGGTTTGGTGGGCAAACTTTTAGTGGCAGAAATGCGAGTTAGTGGGGAACGTGGTTTCATTTTCAGCGAGTAGAAAAGTTTCATTCCCATCGACCTTCGCTCGTTAAGGAAAGAAAGAGGCAAAAGGTGAGGGCAGAAAATACTTTCGCCACGTGTTCGTGTTTCATAGGTGAAGCCAGATAAAAAGCATAAGATTGTTAAGTAACGAGCTAGGACTTAAGAATGGTTATGCCATGGCCGAGTAGTTGCTAGCGAAATGGAAAAGAATCAGCGTGCGAGTAATTCTTGGCGAAGCGAAGAAGGACAGATTGGTGAGCAGTAGTTATCGTGTAGGTGTGAAGTGGTTGGATAATAAATGAAGTATCAGAACGGCTAGAATAGCAAAGCTAAGTGTTGACTGAGTGGAATCACTGATAGCAAGAGTTATCCAGTTGAGACCTCGCACGCTGAAGAGATTACATAGAATATCATACCTTGCTATCATACCTCGTCGATGGTAAAGACAACAACTGTTACAGAAAGGTCGTTGTCATGTCCGTACTCGGCCTGTGGTATTAACTGTAGTCCACTTTGTACTTCGCCTATAAAAGGCCAACTACCCCTTAGTAGAAGGGGTTGAGCGACTTGTATTCTGAGTCCAGAGAGAGAGAGAATTTGTGGTTATTCCCTAGCTCCTCCTGTACTTATAAGGTGAGATCGAGAGTATACCAAAAAGAAACAATTTGTAACCCTAATAATTCATAGTGATAATCCTTGGATGTAAGCCTCAACCCTTGAGTAAGAACCAAGTAAAACCCTTTGTGTATTTATTTACTTTACTCGTCTGATCTTAACATAACATCTTCAACATGTTTTAGTATACACCACATCTATATTGTTTAGCGTAGATCATCTTGGGTGTGTTGCAAAATATCTATTATGGATTTTATGCAACTACAACGCTAAAGAAGACTTCATCCACTAATAGGTTTCTTCAAGGAAGCAACACAACCGTCAACATTCAAGAAATCAGTTCATCAAAACTAGAAAGTCTATTCAGGGGGGAGCGCTATCATCAAAGGCGCATTTACAGGTCTTTACGCGTTGTACTCTTTTATCTTCGCCAAAGTTTTGTCCCACTGAGTTTTCCTTGTCAAGGTTTTATCGAGACAACATATGCTTGTCCAACACTGTTTTAAGTCGTGCATTTTCAGATTTTT
>JAJJMA010096002.1:0-11129 GCA_023529015.1 Papaver nudicaule
GTCTATTTCCGAGGGGATGAGAGATTGATAGAGGAGCCTTAATCTGTCAAAGAAAATTTGAAGTTTTCATAAAAAACTTGAAATTAGGGTTTACAAATGTTAAAATCTCTTTGAAATCAGTTTTTCCAACCAAGATTTCAAAAAGATCTGAAAATACTATGAAAGAATTAAAGGCATATCATTGATGATGATTACTACGAGGGAATCAAGGGAAATCACCTGATATTAATGGCGGATTCTCCAAAATTGACAAATCAGAACCCCAGAAATTGCCCTTGACCTTAGTCAACGCGGGTCAACTCAGAGATCTCCAATTTTTACAAAAGACTCAAACATCCCCTTTATCCAAACTCACTATCTACCAATTTTAATTTTATAGGGAAAAAAAAGATCCCAGAAATGTGAGAGTGTAAGATGAAGAGCGCGAGTGGATCCTCCTTTATTCAAACTCACTATCTGTAACAAAAAAAAAAATCTATCTACCAGTTTTATGTTAAAGGGCTTAAGACCCGTATGTGTGCGGTCCATTTAAGAGGCCTATGGTTTCCCTTCCTGTTGTATATAAAGGAGTAGTATACTTGTACACTACTGATGCTGAAATCCTAATAAGAAATATTTCCCTTAGAACGTTATCACACGAGGCTCTAGCCCTAGCTATTGCGGCCGCTCTAAAAAAAAAAATTCTTCACTTTGTTCATCACCAAATCGTGAAGGAAGCTACATCTTCAATCGATCCTGTATCTATATTCATCTGTGCTGCGACGTGAAGAAACTACATCTCCAATCGATATTGTACCTCTATTTCCTATATCTTTGGTTGTTGGCTTCATACTTCTTATCACACTTCAATCACAATCAACAGGAATACGCTGCAGGTATACACAGACTTAGCTTTTTACTTTTGATCTTGTTGAATCTCTATGTGCGCTATTTTTTTGTGTATTGCCGTACATTTCACACATGACGAATTGACGATAATTATATGTATTTTTTTTTCTTAGTTATATGTTTCATGTCAAATCTATAAAGTGTCAATTCTCTGTTAAAAAAAAGTGTCAGATCTATAAAGTGCCAAATATATTTTTCATGTATTGATGCAGTCGTGCTACAGGGACACCGTTTTTTTTACACCATTTTCTTACACCCCTATGTGGCATTAACATCCACCATAGATTCCCACCCACCCAACCCCACCCAAGATATGCAGGCCCCCTGCTATAAGAATGAGCCAACCATAACATGCCACATTATGGTGTAAAAATTCAGTGTAGGAAATCCGGTGTTTTTAAGTGTTTTCGGCGGTATTGATGTTTCATGTCAGATCTTACTACGAAAACATATTTGATTTCGCTAATGATATTCATCCCGGGGGAGAGAATCCCGGGAGAATCCCGTGTCTCACACATAATGGTGGGCCCCCTGCTAATCCTAATTGGTGGAGCCCACACACCCAAATCTAAAAAAACAAGAACCGTTAGATCCCCACGGGATTTCTTACGGTTTTCTCCACGGTCAGTATAGCAAAGTCGATTTGATTTTGTATAGGTGTCGTTTTGCCCAGACTGTATGATTTTGTATGCTTCTGTTCTATATTGTTCAAAGTATAGGTGTCGTTTTGACTTGATAGCCTAATACCCATGTGGTCATGTCAATCTATAGTATAGCCATAGACCTACGTAGAACCCGTGTCAGTCATATATGAGGTGAGGCAGAAGACCCAAAACCATATCTAGAAATAAACCACTAATCTCCCCCTATTTTAAGGCAAACAACACTTCTTTCAGCTCCCCCTTTCGTAGCCATCGATTTCATTAATATTAAAAGGAAGCCGTTAGATTCAAAGAAATGCCGAAAAAAAAGTCTGTCCAGGACGAACTTTTTTCGCACCTGAAAAGACAAAATAACCCCTCTGCGTTTTCATTTTTCTGATATGTTTGCCGTATAATTTCTGAAATCAAAGGGCAAATACGTATCAATAACTGCCGACTACTGCCGATTTCTGTTATCTTCATCGTCTTCGTGCTTTTTTTTCTTCGTCGCCATCTTCTTTCTGATTTTCACCTTCAGCTTCTTTTCTATTTGCCCCAATTCGACATGTATCAGTCTTCAACTCTATGCTTCTCACATTCTTCTTCTATTTTCTCCAAATCGAGATTGTTTACGAATTAGGGATTGAAACCATCTTTCTATTGGTAATTAAATTTAATGTATTCAAGATGTTCGACTATATTTCCCAAAGATGTTCTGCTAATCATGGTTAGTATCTCACTGTTAGACATTAAAATCACCTAAATTTGTTAAGAAATCCAATGGTGCTTCGAGGAAATGTGTCAAAGAATCTAGAAATAGTTTTTTGGTCATGATTATAATGATCTAACAAACCCATGCTTTATGTAATCGATTCCGTTACATTAATCTACCTTTGCCTGCATGAATGCTGCATTCCAATAACCTTTTATATTACTAATTCTCTGCCCCATTCCAATGAACTAAAGGTGAAGTTATTCCAGGTTGTAAATAATTCCTGCATGTCTCCTTGAGGCTAGAAAGAATATATATGTCAAGCTTGTCTGATCGAGATAACCTTCAATGGTGACACGCACATCAAACACAAGATCATCAACATTGAATATGCAAAACAAGTTGTAAAATTACAAATGTATGATTGAATATGCAGAGCAAGTTGTAAACTTACAAATGTATGAATACGTAAGTCATGATTTGTTTCGGTTTTGGATTTGAATTCTAACTCGGAAAAACAATGCCGAGACAGGACGACAGATGTTTGTGCGTGTGTGTGCAGTGCACAACAGTAATGCTGCAAGAGACAATAGCAACATAATTGGTGTAACTGTAAGTTGCATGTCCAAGTTATCAGTACACTGTATTCGTTTGTTTGATCCGTCATCGTTGATTACTTAAACACACCGTATTTTCGGTGTACGCACTTACAAAAACAATCGGACAAAATCTATGAGAATCAAAAATTACATGCCCACTCAAAAGCTTTATTAGTACTCCATCATTTACAGTCGGATAATTTACGTGTTAAGATAGCTATGACAGCAGTCATGTAGGTTAACTAGCATCCGAGTTGAGGTCATTAACTCATTGGTTTGAGTATTCCAAAATGCAATGAGCATGATGTTTTTCGGAGTCTAGCTCAAACGTTTAGAATTTGACTCCTCTGAACTAAGCATTTACTCCCCAGTTATGCTATAAATAATGTTATAGCATGTCATATTTACGAAAACGCAAATAAAACGAGTTTTGTTCACCAACGTGCAACGCACGTGCACTTAACTAGTCCCAATAATGTGTTCGTCGTTTCGTCTGTATCTTCTGACCGTACTGATAACACCGGATGTCTACATGATGAAAGGCTGAATTTTATTCAAGGAAAAGATGGATATAACAGACAGAGAGAAGGCAATATATAAGACCTCTTCTCTCGACTCGATTCTCTTAACTCACTCACACGTACACAACACACAACTCACACACTCACATTGCAATACAAACAATACACACACTCACACTAACATACTCTATGTCATTACCCTCCCTCAATCACAAGGAGGCTGGAAGACACCTTGAGATTGCAATACAAACAATACACCAGCTCAACCTGACATTACTAACCAATGAAGGAGCAGTAGAGAATAAGTTGGTAGACCTTACAGGAGCAGTTGTGAGTGAGAGATAAACTAGTGTGAAACTGTTGATGTAGTTGTTGATGAAGGAGTAGATGCAGCAGTAGTTGACAATAGAAGCAGCAGCAGTCCCTGGTGGTGCAGCAGGTAAATGTTGTAGCAGTAGCAGCAGTTCAATTACTAACCAAAAGAAGCAACGGTAGTGAATAATATAGTAGTCAGTCATTAGCAAACTCCAACAGCATCAGAAAACACCCAACATGAGCAACATTATGAGATGGCACAGTAAGAGATGCAAGGCAAAAAGAGATGGCAGGACAAAGATAGTTGAAGTAGCTGTATTAGGAGAGATAAATGAACAAACTGATTGCATATAGCCCAATCTCTCATGCCAGAAATAGATTGACCTGAACCAACTCACAGTAGAAGGATATGCAGCAATAACCATGTAACTGAACTTCTTAAGAGTAATCAAGGGACTTGAAACTTCTTGTGAGTAAGCAAGATGTTGTAGCTGCAGGTCATAAGCATTTTGGATATCCACTTTCACTAGACACAAAAGAAACTAACCAGCTGTAGCAGGGCATGACTGAATTGACTTGAAGCACAATAATTTTGTAGAAAATCCAACAGATGACAATATGCAGTAGCTCCACCATGTTTGCACCAACAGTAAACAAATGAGCTAATTTAAGAAGCAACTGCATTCCATTTACGGCAAACCAAAAGGACCAACACTGCACCAACAACCATGCTTAGGTCTGCACTCATCTCCACAATCTTATTGAAAACACTAAAAGAAGTAAGGCATAATTTTAACAGGTTGAATCGCAACCCACTGCAGCAGAAGTAAAACACCAACAGTGAAAATAAACCAGCAAGTCTACCTTGCATTTATTTATATACATGTACACTACCATACAACACACAACTTGCAGAGTTTGATGAGTGAAGAACCACTCACTACAAGTAGCAAATATGCAGAGTTTGACAAGGGCATAAGCCACTAACTGCAATCACCAAACCTTGTCGAAGAGAAACACAAAATTGACCACATCTTGCAGTGTATCTTGCACTCTCAGACTTACCAATCAGGAAGTAAAAGCAAACCGAATTGATCTCAAATAGAGGAAAAATAGGCGAGAGTAGACGAAGGGAAAACGTAATTGAGAGTAGTTGACAAGATTGGAAGGAAAAGAAATCGAAATTGAGATCGATTTAAAGCGAAATTGAGTTGAATAAAACTCAAAATTGAACACAATTGAAAGAAGGCAGTAAACCAGATTGGAATTAAAAACTGCAATAAAGCTCATAGAGCAGAAATCCAAGAGAGCTCATAGAGCTGATAGCAACTAAATCTCATAGAGCTGAAATTCAAGAAAGCTCATAGAGCTAAAATCAATACCGATGTATAACATACGGTAAAACAATGATGAATATCAGTCTTACATGTTAAAGAAGCATCAAAGCTGGGAACCACACCAGGCTTACATGAGCTAGATCTAAAAAGATCAAATAAAAAGAGATCGAATCTCAAATTGAAAAAACTAAAAAAATGAAATCAGAGAGACAATACCAGAAATTGTTGAGTCAAAGTTCCAGAAAAACTAAATTGAAGTAACTGAGAAGATCTTCAAGCATCAGAAAGCAACCAAGCAGCAACAACGAAACAAATCCGATGAAAAACGCAGGAATAGTAGCAGAAGATGTGAATAAGTAACCCTAAATCAACAACGGAAAGAACAACCAGCAGCAGATGAGTAAGATGAAGAAGTAATTACAAAGAAGATGAGGAAGAAATTACAAAGAAGATGGATAGCAGCGGCGGAAGATGATAGCGAATTGAGGTGATGGTTAAGATGAAGAAATTTAGGGTTTATGTCGGAAGATGATAGAAATTTAGGTCACCCAAGGATCTTACCTCAGAGATAAAAATCTCTGAGTCTGATACCATGATAACACCGGATGTCTACATGATGAAAGGCTGAATTTTATTCAAGGAAAAGATGGATATAACAGACAGAGATAAGGCAATATATAAGACCTCTTCTCTCGACTCGATTCTCTTAACTCACTCACACGTACACAACACACAACTCACACACTCACATTGCAATACAAACAATACACACACTCACACTAACATACTCTATGTCATTACGTACTGTATTGGGTTTTGTATGGTGTTCTGTGTCTGTTAGTGGAACCTAAAATGTTCTGTCCTGTTCCGCTTTTTTTTGTCCTGGAGGTAGTGTAAATTAGCCTATGGCTGTTCTGATTTTTGCTATGTGAAATTGGTCCCTGTTGTGCGTTTAAGTATATAGCATGTTCCGCATTTTCTGTTTTGGGTGTAGTGTAAATCAGTCCATGGCTCTCCTGGTTTTGCTGTATGAAATTAGAACCAATATTTTTTTTTCTTTTTCTTTTTGGTTAACATAGATTGTACTTTGATTCTTATGATTATGTCAATTAATGGATATATTTAAAGAAAAAAAAAACGTTTTACTTTGTTTTATTGAATTAATTTGGGCATTAAATTAAATTTTAAATATATATATTATACTATTTTTATATAGTAATTATATTGTACTGTTTGTATATATAGTATTTTATTATAAAGGGTCATCATGAATTGTACTTTGAAATCCTGTGATTGTGCACATGATTTGTCTTTTTGTTGGATGATTGATTGTGTTAATGAATGAATTTATTGATTATAAAAACGTTTTATTTCTTTAAATCAATTAATTTTGGTATTAAATATCTTAAAAATCGTTTTTCTTTTCAGTATTTAATTATTTCTTTAAATTGTAATTACTTTTTCTCTCTTTCTTTTGAATTCCATATCAATATTGTTAATTTTATACTCGTAATTTATTTTGTAATGCTATTGCGACTTTAATTTTCTTTAATTATAAAATGTTGACTGGGTAATAATCATTGGTTGGATTGACTTGATTCGGTTTATTTTTGGAACCATTAAGAAATTTGGCTCCCAAAAATCCATCTTGACCACAAAGAAATTTGGTCTTGTGTATGGTATCGATATTAACCTTCCTCTACTCATGTTTCTTGTAGATGGAGCCAATCCGACCGGAATTCAAGCTATTGGACTCAGCTGGACTTGAGTACCATCGATGGGTTGCCGATGTGGAGACCACATTTGTGACGAAAGGGTATATAAACACCATCAATGATGCCAATGCTCCCCCGGCCAGTGAAAAAAATAAGGTTCTCGCTCTGATGTTTTTGAAGAGACACATCGACCCTAACTTACGTTGGAGATACCTCCACTTAAAGACCCCGAAAGAACTCTGGGACACTCTTCAAACATTGTTTGGTTGATGGATCAGTAGATTTTACTTTATTTTTGCTAAACATAATTATCTTGTTTATGTTAGATGAATGGATTATCTATGAGTATTTATCAATTTTTGGAAACAGTTTAATTGATTTTACTTTGATAATATATTGTTTAGCATGTATATTTTAATGGAAAGTATATCATTCAAATATAACCGAAATTCTCTAAAGAACAAGAGATAATCTACTCGGTTTTTATAAACACTGCCATCTACTTAAAGAAGATGATATCACCCTTGACGTCAACCCCACAATTTCATACTTTCCATGGCATAAAGGATGTTGCCCCATTAATGGATATACCTGACTTTGCTTGGGCCTAAACATTTAGTTTTTTTGGCTCTAGTATATACTAGGGTATCACCCAGGCTCTAGTATATACCTTCCGTAGTTAAACTTGTTTTAACCTTCTTTCCTTTAGAAGTGTGGATTATTTGTAAGTACTTATCTTTCTATTACGTATTATAGAATTGTACTCAGTTTATGATAATCTATTGTTTAACGCGTGTATTAGAATGTAAAGGGCGTCATTCTAATAGAACAATTTTTTTTCTCAAAAGGACCTGAGATAAACTGTTCATTTGTATGACATTCCTGTGTGATGTACTCAAAAGAATGTCTTAAGGAGAGATCAAATGTCTATTCTATAGTGGGACCACCTGCACTATCCTAAGAAATCGACAATTGTTGATTTTACTCTTTTTTTTGTACCAACGATGATTGGATCATCGAAAGTAGTAATTGGGCGAAGTATTGCTCAAACCTTGTTGCCAACGGCACAAGATTTAAAGAAGCTCTATAAGCACTTAGAGCTAACCACACCTTGTGATTTTAAGGATATCAATTCAAATGGCTAACATTTGGACATTCACTGTAAAAATGGAACTTTACGTTACTTTTAGTGAATGCGGAAGGAAGCGCATCTTAGAGAAACTATTGAGTCACTCTAGTGGATTGTACATCACCACTATTAGGATTATTGAATCTTATATTGTTTCTAACGACGCACTGCTGGCCAGTGACTTATACAAGCTTTGGCACTACCAACTAGGGTGTCTAGGTCGACATTTGATGATCTGTGTTTTAAAGAACTCACACGGACATCATTCTTTCGAGTGAGAAATAAATGGGACAAAATATTGTTGCGACGAAGAGTAACAATGTGCTTTATAAAGTAACTGAAACACAAAATTTGCATCTAAAGGAATTGAAGCGCGGTTATTGTCTTCTAAAGTAAGTGAAGTTCAATCTTCACCTTTTAAAGTAACTGAAGCATACCATTTACCTCATTTTCTTTGTTGGCCTTATCGAAGGCACATCACTCATAATGCAAAGCTTGCTCTTTAGCAAAGCTAAGATCGAGACCATCCTATGCTAAAGATACCAAAGAAAAATTCCATTTTCACGAAGGATACAAGGTGATATTTGTGGACTTTTAAATCCAGAATGCAGACCATACAAGTATTTTATGGTTCTGGATGATGCTTCGACCCGTTGGTCACACTTGCATTGTTGTCCACAACAAATGCTATTTTTGCAATGCTCCCTGTACAAGTGATACATCTAACGGCTCACCACCATGATCATACAATCAAGTCTGTCAGACTTGAAGACGCTGGAGAATTTACATCTAAAGGAATTGAAGAATTTTGTATGTCTAAAGGAATTGATAAAGAGCATCATGTACCCCATACACACTCTCGAATTGGTCTCGGAGAAGCTAACATCAAAAGGTTAGAGATGGTAGCTAAGGCACTGGTTATGCGCTCCAACCTGCCTATTACTGCTTGGGGTACGTCATATTGCATGCATCTTTACTTATTCGTTTCAGACCCACTGATAGCCAACCATTTTCTGTGTACCAGTTGGTAACTGGATATAAGCCTGATATTTTACATTTACGCATTTTTGGTTGTGCCATACATGTGCCTATACGCCTCCACACCGTACTAAGATGGGTCCACATAGACAATTAAGTATTTATGTTGGATACGAATCCCCAACAAATATCCGATACGAAGAACCTTTGACAGGCGATCTCTTTACCGCTAGAATTGTGGATAGTCACTTTGATAAGACAACCTTCCCGTCGTTAGGGGGAGGTAAGGAAAAGTATTTCCTAAGGGAACGACAGGAATTGTCGTGGTGTGTTTCCCACGATGTCTCATCTTGATCCCCGCACTTCGCAATGTAAATGTGATGTGAAAAACGATTTTCGATATTCAGGATGTACATTGATATCGCTAAAGTGACGAGATTAAACATACCAATTGAAAGCGTGCCTGAAAGGTTAAATATCCTTAAATAAGGATACACACCATAAACTAAGGTGTTGCAACTATACTCCGTGGAAGTATGGTTGAGGCCGTGGCTCCATAAAGGAAGTTGGAGAGACCACCAGGTTCGATAGATACTCACCTAGACAGGAAGTACACTACACGAAATCCAGTTTTTACCAACAGCAGCATTAGTCACGGTTTGCATTTCAGCAACGCGCATACGCTGGGAAGCTCGTAACATCTTCAATGGTTACTGAAAATGCGATCTGTTACAGTGCTCCGTGTTTTTGTTGGTGCAATTACCCGCCTACCCTCAATAGGTGAACATCTTAAGCTAGCCTCGACTTTTCTTTTCCCCGCCCCACTTTTGGGCTGATGAAATTTCAACCCCAGCATCGTAACAGAACCGGATTTTTATTTCAACGGATTAACTTAATACCACATATCCGAAAATAAGAAAACCCAAAATAAAGTAAAATAAAATCAACTGAAATTATGAAACCATTTATTATTTCTGAATTAGCTCAGCAGTATGTCCAACACCAACCACTTTAGCTGCCTTATCCACTCATTTCTCTCGCTGCTTTCTTTTTCTCTACCAGATTCTTTTATTTCACCAGTTTCTCTCCCTGCCGACGTCGATTTTGACCGGCAAATTCATCGAGCACACTGAGATTTAGCGTGCGGGAACTTCATCAACATCATTAAATCAATCAAATCTTCTATGAAATATCGATTTGGAAACTGGTTTGAGTTTAGTCGATTTCTTATAGAAGGATTGAAACTGATTTCAAATTTTGGATCTGACGATGCTCTAATGGTTAAGGTATTTCACTTGTATCCCTTTGAATTGGAAATTTACAACATCTATAGTCGAAACCATTGAGTGTCAATGATAAAATTTCTGGTTATGAGTATTGAAGGTGTGAATCTCTCAGATCTGTTTCCTGTTGTAGGATTTTTGTTGATTTGTCTGATTTTTGTGTTTGTTGATTGTCATTAGAAATGTAGATGTGTTTTAAGTTCATGGTAGTCTGTATTTCCATGTGATTGTAGGTGTGGTTAGTTCATATATGATACTCTGGTTTGATAAGTACACATTAGGTTGATGAACCTTGTCTATGACATATTATAGGGCACCAAAGAAATCATACAGAAAATCTAAAACATTACATCCAACTAGTTATTCATAACCAAATCCAAAGATAAACAAGCAAAAACATTACAGCCTCCATAGACTTATAATAACACTCTGAAACTGAAAACTGCTTATTTCCTTGGCCTGCATCGAAATTTATGTCAGAGATCATAGTCAGTGACCGAGCTACATTCTCCACTTCCCTGTCCTGCAATCTACTAATGATATATAGACTAAGGGAAACAACTCTAAGTTCTTTACTGTTCAACCAAGCATCCTTCCAAAGCATATATATTTCATTCTTATACCTCCCAATCTATTTGGCCAGCAATGCCTTGTTCTAAAACTTCAACTTCTTTATACCCACACCACCACTAGAATACCTAGACACATCAATAACAATCAAAGAAACTACAACAAAACTACTAATGTTATATAGACTAATTAAGGAAAACTATTCTAAGGACTTTGGATGTCTTGACGGGTGATGCCTTATTCTAAAACTTCAACTTCTTTATACCCACACCACCAACTTCATTCTAACAAGATTATCCTGAACAACAGTTGCAGCAATTATCAACAATAATCAGAATTCTCACCATTGGACTATATAGAATTCTCACCACACATTAATTTAACAGTAATTCAAACTGAAAAGGAAGGGGTACCGAAATACTACCAACTTTTCGTTTTGGC
>JAJJMA010096004.1:159-12815 GCA_023529015.1 Papaver nudicaule
GATTTACCCCGAGCTTCGAAGAGATTTGAAAAATGATCGATACAAAACTCTGCTAGGTCCTACCGATGACCAGTGGATCAGCTGCTGGACACCTATATCATTAACTTTGCATCACTATCAAGAGGTTGCCCTGTGATGATGTGCTCATAGTCATAGGTAAATCAAAACTTAATGCAGTATCCTTCTGTACTTATGGTCAAGGAGAACATTCAATGTTTTTTACAGAGTAGACGGTTGTTGGTGCAAGGATACGGCGAATATTTCCGTTCTTGATGCTGTGGAGGTCAGAATGACAAATGCCACAGTACATCACCTTAAAGGTCACGTCTTCTTCTCCAGTTGCCCTGTTTCAAACCACAGAATACACCAGGTACACAAGTTTAGCTTTCAAAGTGAACAAGGACCATGTGGGTTCATGTGGGTTCCAACGGATCCATAGAAAACACCAGGTACAGTTTTAGCTTTCAAAGAGAACAAGGAATTGACAGGACAATAATGAACCATGTGGGTTCCAATGGACCTAATTCTGAAGTCGGTCAATTTTATGAATGATGCATATGACGTACAATAAGGTCCACAGGTATGTTTTTGTTTGTCTATTGATGAACAAAACATAGTTTATTACCTATTAGGAAAAACATAATCAGACACTAATCAGTACCATAAACAACAATTATCCCTAGTTTTTTTCCCTCACTAGTATTCCAGAATTGAAGTTAGAAGCAAAAATGTTTTGGTTTAGACTTTAGAACATGTTAATTTTTCTCCTTCCAAAAGTCGAAAAGTATAACTTTTGAACTGCTATCAAAACAAACTATAATGAGAAAATCTCTTAGCCGGAAAGTTATTAGATGGAGATCAGGATTTGCAAGGACTTCTAAAACAAAAATTCTACCTACAAATTTTCATAAGAGATCATGAATTTGCTTCTTTAAAGAATTCGTCTTCTAAAAATTCAGTGAATTCTCAAATTAACAAAAACCCATCTGATCTAATCACATGTTCTAATAGCACAAGGGTCATCTATTAGCATGTGAAACATAATTAATTAGGGAAAATCTTTTTTCTTAAATCAAATCTTGTATTAAAAAAAACAAAAATACCATTCAAATTTGCACTTTTAGGGTAGCAAAAAAGAATATACTTTAATCACCTAAATCCACTAATAAAAAGAGTAATTAAGAAAAATATCTGCATGGATTTGCTTCAAAACTACCAAAATCTACTGTTCCTACCATGCACCAACAAGAACAACACAAACAAAAACCTAGATCAAACCAAAGATTAAAGATCCACTGATCTGGTGGTGATTATAATACCTTCTAGAGAAGTTGTAAGGAGCCAGATGACCGGAAGTATCTGTAGCTGCCCATCCGAATGCCTTCTGTTCTGGTGATTTCGACATTGTTAATTTGCTAGTTTCTCTCTGTATCCAATCAAATCTGTGGAAAGGTTTAATGGAGTGAAAGTTGTTTTTGGAAGAGTTTGTATATTACAAGGCTAAGAACAGGGTATATATATAGAGTGTGTCAGAGTGACAAGGAAGAAATTTAATGTGAACAGTACTTCCTTTTGTTTAGCACTCGTCTCGTATGGTTTTTGGTGACGTATTCCATGAGGTAACATATTCTATGACGTGTATTTTGTGACGAAAGGGTAAGCATTGGGCAGTATCAAGGCTTAATGTGTCCCTTCAGGGACATCCGATAACAAAAAATTCCGGGCCGGTTTGCAACAACAAGCACGGAGGCTAAGATCATTCGGGTCCAATCTGTGAATGAAACGTGTAAGTTTGTAACCATAACAATCTACAACGACATGACTTTAGACGTATGGTCCAAAATCCTTAGAAAATGGACCCCGAAAAGGATTTTGAGATGAAATGTAAATGTAAACGTAAATGTAGGCGGTCAATAATAGTCCGAAATCCGACATCCGTTTCCGAATATTAGAGTTCCTATAGGAATTTATCCGTTATATCGGATATCGGATTCCGGATCCGAATCCTTAACGGATTTTTACCACTTAACGTAGTGGCAACGGATTAGGCCACATCCGATAGGTTAACACTAGGGATGTACTAGTAATTTCCATCACCCATGTGTATTGTCAGAAGTCGAGACCCTTATCCTTACAAAAGACAAACGCAAATTTTCTATTTTTCTTTCAGATCTGTTTTTATCTTCAGCTCAGAACAAAATGGGAAAACAGAGTCAGCGGAGAGAATGGCATCTGAGGAAGAGAAGGAAACAGAGGTTGAGGAAGGAAATTGGTTACGGATGATTGAGGAGTTGGTATTGATTGTTTGAAGTGCTCAATAGAGGATGGGTTGTTGTTAATTGAGCTTCTGTAATGGGAAAGAAGGGCAGTTGGTATTGATTGTTTGAAGTGAGTCTGTTAGAATTGAAGATGTGTTTGAGTTCGTATCATGACTCTAGAAGATGGGCTAGGTCTAATTTCGAGACTTCTAAGTTCCACCACAAAAATCATTTAGACTTTTCTTTTCTAACCTTTTCATCTACGGTTCTCCTGCTTCTCATCTTCTGAATACACTGCTACTCTTCGAGTTCGATTGATTAACACAATAATCAGTGAAACAAATTCAGATGCAAATCAGATATGAATCAATCTCATTGAAGTTCTTCAAAAATTCGAAATACTTGATTTTTTGATGTGGGGTTTGTTTGTTTGTGTGAATTAACAAAAACCCACACTCAATTTATTCAATTTGTGAATGTGTGCTTTATCTGGATGATGCAGGAACCAATTTAGGTTCAATTTTTTTTTCTGTTCTTGTTAGCGGATGATATTGGAATTCCGTCGGACATCCGATAGCTTAACCTATCGGAATCGGATTGAATTTTTGGAGATCCTATAGGATGTTATCGGCTATCGGAATTCCGATAACCCTTAACCTATCGGAATCGGATTTCCCAAAATCCGTCGGAATTCCATCCGTTGATAGCCCTATGTAAATGTACGGTCATTGTAGTACAGTAGCAAAGTCACTGGATTATGACATCAGCGACCTGAGTTCAAAATTCGTCTATATCAAGGTGGGAGATTTTTTCTATATTTTTTTACCTAATTACCTGGGTTTATATATAATGTACTCCGATCTAACTTTAATATAACCTTTCGAATCTTAAAAAAAAAAATGTAAATGCTCTAGAACAGAACAGCCCCTCAACTAATCTGAAACTGCTGCGAACTTCCAGAAAGAATTAAATTGTTTGGTGCATATTTTGTCTGAAATTCAAAATGTTACTTATGGGTGATTGCGATGTACAAACAGACCCATTCATGTCACCTAAGACAAGTTTCTAGGGTGGGGTCGGGTGGGGTTTAAGTCATAATGAATCATTATTAATGATATTCACAACCTTTATGGTGAAAAGTGAGGCTATCGGTGAGTGTTAAAGATAAAAAAAAAGAAGAAGAGAGACAGTCTCTTATCGTAGCCGTAGAAAATTGATCTAAAGGTTGTTTTGTGTGTTTTCATTTTTGCTATCACGTACGCATCTGCGTGATAGCACGACTCTATACTAAATTACTCTAGCTCAATACTAATTTCACACTTGGTGTATCTATTATGCTTATGCGCCCTTTTGACGGCGAGTCAAGATACCGCGAGTCTACACAGAGTATAGACAGGACGCCACCAAAACCGATTCCTATGAAAGAAAAATGTTGAAAATTTTCGAGTGTGATGGTTTCTACCTAAATGATACACTGACATTTAAATTGCCCGCAAGCTTTTCCCGAATGCCATCCAATGGTTGGCCTGCCTGCTTCAACATTGGGATATGGTGTGGCATAAAGTTGAAGCCCCACCATATTTTTCTTGCTCTCTCTCGGGCAGTTGAGGCGGGACATCTCAATGTCAATTAATCATTTTTGGTACAATTCCCAATAGACCGAAAAAAAAAATAACCCAAAATTAATCCTAAAACTCTACACACATACAAATGGACCCCCCTGCTAATCCAGTACTAATCCAAAACACACCCAACTAATGTGTCTAGAGTTTTGGGATTAGTTTTGGGTTAGTTTTTTTTTCAGTCCCACTAGAACTATTGGAACACAGCAATTCCCAACAGACCGAAATAAAAACTAACCCAAAACTAATCCCCCCTAATGTGTCACATACAAATGGACCCCCCTGCTAATCCTAAATTAACCCAAAACTAATCCATAGGGACAAAGACGCATTAAGGTGGAATTAGTTTTGGGTTAGTTTTTATTTCGGTCTGCGTAGACCTGCTGGTGTGAACAACATTTCTTTTGTTTTGGTGACGTATTCGGTGAGGTAACTGTACGGTTCTGGGTCATTCCATCCTTGTTTCATTGTGAAACAAACCCTCTATGACAAACACAAAATGTAAGGTTTTCCATTTTGCTTTGGAATCCTTTGTGGTCGGTTACAACAAGCACGGCTAAGAACCATTCGGGTCCAACCTGTGAATGTAACGTGTGAGCACCATAGAAATGTACTGTGTCTACACACATGGTCCAAACTCCATTGAGAATGGATCATGATAAGGATTTTGTGATGAAATGTTGTTGAGAGACGAATTGTTGTTTAACATTCTCTCAATTATTGTCATTTCATATTTTCTCTCTTTCTTACTCAAACAGTACAGACACTCCAATTCTTATAAAGGAAAGTACAACCGAACTAACCTGATAACAGAAATAGCCGGTATCTAACAACTTTCCTAAACAGTACAACCAGCACACAACAGACACCTGTCATTACACAGAAGGTTACTCAAAATACTAGAAGCAGTCACTCAAAATACTAGAAGCAGCCTATCCTCTAACAGCTCCCCGCAAGCGAATGGTCGAGTGAGATGAGACACTGAGCTTGTCTCTGAGTAATGCAAAGCGAGTAGAGCTAAGACCTTTAGTGAGAATGTCTGCAGTCTGATCCTGAGTGCACACATATCTGACATACAACTGACGCCTAGCAACCAGCTCCCTGACATAGTGAAAAGCGATTTCGATATCCTTCATACGCTGATGAAAAATAGGATTCGCAGTCAGATAGGTAGCACCAATATTGTCACACCAAAGAGTAGGCGCTTGTGGACTCTGAAAGCCTAGTTCATGCATCAGAGATTGAATCCAAACAATCTCAGAAGTCGCATCAGCTAGAGCACGATACTCTGCCTCAGTGCTAGATCTGGCAACAGTCTTATGCTTTCTAGAGCACCAAGAAATTAGATTAGGTCCCATATAGATGGCCATGCCTCCTGTAGATCGCCTGTCATTTGGGTCACCAGCCCAATCAGCATCACAATAACCTTGTAGCTGTAAAGAAGAAGCTCTTTTGAAATGAAGACCATGACTTAATGTTCCCTGTAGATATCGTAATATTCTCTTTACTGCTGTCCAATTTGCTTCTGTTGGTGCATGCATAGTCTGACAAGCTTTGTTGACTGCAAAGGAAATGTCAGGTCTAGTGATAGTAGCATACTGGAGAGCACCAACAACACTTCTATAAGTAGCTGCATCAGAAAACAGAGGAGAGCTGGAAACAGAAAAAGAAGCAGCATATGGAGTATTGCAGGGTTTGGCAGAGTCCATCTTAGTCTTCTTGAGCAAATTGGAAACATACTGTTCTTGAGTGAGTAATATGCCATCAGCTGTTTTATCAACTTGGATGCCCAAGAAAAAATGCAAATCTCCCAGATCTTTAATAGCAAATTCTGAACTCAATGTGGAAATCAGCAGCTGAATAGCTTGAGAAGAATTTCCAGTGACAAGAATGTCATCAACATACACAAGAACATAGAGAGAAGTAGAGCTAGTTACCTTGTAAAATAGTGATGTATCAGTTTTAGAAGACTGAAATCCTGCGGAAAGTAAGAATTGGCTAAGCCTATCAAACCAGGCCCTAGGAGCTTGCTTCAGTCCATAGAGTGACTTCTTAAGCCTGCAAACATGATTTGGAAACTGCTTATCAGTAAAGCCTGGAGGTTGCTTCATATAGAGCTTCTTCTGACAGATTGCCATGAAGGAAAGCACTTGACATCCAATTGCCTGACAGACCATCCCTTGTGCAAACTTACAGAGAGAATCATTCTTACTGTAGTAGCTTTAACAACAAGGATGAATGTCTCTTGAAAATCTAGGCCTTCAATCTGATTATAGCCTTTAGCCACTAGTCTAGCCTTAAATCTTTCAATAGAACCATCTGCATTCCTTTTGATCCTGTAGACCCATTTGCAGCCAACCACATTGTAAGACTCAGAAAGAGGAACTAATTCCCATGTACCATTCTCTATTAATGCATTGATTTCCTCTTGCATAGCTAGTCTCCATTTTTCATCCATAACTGCATAATTAAAGCAAGTAGGAACATATATATCTTCATTAACTGTTTGAACTTCTGCAGCATATACTTTTGGCTTAAAGATCCCTTTCTTACCTCTTGTAGTCATGGAATGTTCATTCTGTGTAGCTGTTGTAGATGCTGAAGCAGGAATGGGTGGTTCAACTGAAGACAAAGGAGGAAATTCATTCATGTCAGACAGTGGAATTTCAGCTTCATTGGACACCTGAGGTTGGAGATTTTCAGCTTGAGTGACAGACATTGTAGAGAGAACTGCATCCTGAGAGATGGAGTCTGTAAATAAAGATGCATAAGGGAATTCTGACTCATTGAAGGTGACATTTCTGGATATGATAATTTTGTTAGTCAGAGGATTAAGACATCTGTAGCCTTTATGCATAGCACTGTATCCCAAGAAAATACACTTAAGGGATCTAGGTTCAAGCTTATGAGAGTTAAATGATCTTAAACAGGGAAAACAAGTACTTCCATTAACTTTTAGAAAGTTATAATCAGGCTTTAATTGAAATAATGCTTCAAGAGGAGACAGCTTGTTTAATGTTGGTGTAGGTAATCTGTTAATAAGATAATTAACAGTTTCAAATGCATAGCTCCAATAAGACAATGGCAATGAAGCATGAGAGAACAAGGCCAAACCAGTCTCAACAATATGCCTATGCTTCCTCTCAGCTTTACCATTCTGCTGATGAGCATGTGGGAAAGATACTCTGTGCTCTATTCCACATGAATCCAGATAAGTTGAAACATTTCTATACTCACCTCCCCAGTCTGACTGAACTGACTTGATGCATCTACTGAATTGCTTCTCCACATGAGTTTTAAATTTGATAAAAGTAGATAATACTTCTGATTTATAAGCAAGAGGATATAACCATGTGAATATGCTAAATGTGTCAATAAAAGATACATAGTACCTATATCCATTAACTGAAATAATTGGAGATACCCATACATCAGTGTGAATTAAATCTAAAGGACCATGAATCTGAGTTGCAGAAACAGAAGGAAATGGAAGAGCATGACTTTTTGCTACTTGACAGTCAGTACAAAAAGAGGAGGATAAATGCTCATGAATAGTACTATCAACAGAAGACAAAACATGTTTAAGTGTTCTAAAGGCTGGATGTCCAAGTTTATTGTGCCAGGCTTCATTTATTGCAGTGGATGTTGAAAAAGCTGCTTTAAGTTTTTCTTTGCTGAATTGGAGATCATACAGTCCATTCTTAACAGGCCCATGGAGGAGTTCTTTGTGAGTAAGCATATCCTTCACAATGAAATAGGTAGGATAAAAACAGAAATAACAGTTATTTTCTGTTGCAAATTGCTGGACTGAAAGAAGATTTTTGGTAATGTTGGGCACATGAAGAACATTTGAGAGAGTAAACTTGCAAGTATCACTAAAAAAGATAGAGGTTCCAATATGAGAAATAGTCAAACCTGAGCCATTGCCAACTTTCACTTGATCTGCACCTTGATATTCAGAGTGAAGGTTCAAGTTAGATAAGTCAGATGTGATGTGATGAGTAGCACCTGAGTCTGGTACCCAACTTTTAGATGCTGATGAAGAAGATGCAGCAGGATCATCACTATAAACAGCATATGCTTCTGGTTCAGGACACCAGAATTCATCATAATCCTCTATATAGTCATCAGAATATTCATTGTATACATTGTATGCTTGAGCATTAGCAGAATCTGAATATCTGTATCTGCATTCCTTTTGCTCCATGACAAGGTTTTCGACAGATTTGACACGCAATATAGTAATCATATTTAACAGGTGAAGGATAGAAATTCATAGCACCTCTACCACCATTAGGATGTCTGCCACCAGGATGATAAGATCTGCCACCATAATGCTGAAATATGCCTCTAGAAGCGCCACCTCTAGAGTTTGAAAATCGGCCACCACCACGAAAGTTTTGAGATCTAGAGAAACCTCCATAGGTACCATTACCAGGATATGAATTCCAAGAATGATTGTAATGAGTAGGATGATAAGTGCCAGGTGTGGAATTCATATGTGGTGGAATATATGTGGAATCTGAATTAGGTGAGGTTTGAGAGTGTTGATGTGTGTAGTTGGCGGAAGCAGTTGTAAAATCAGCTTTTGAATCAGAGGTAATTCTTGATTCTTCAGATAATAGCAGTCCCAATAGCTCAGATGAAGTTATAGGATTAATATTCTTAGGCTGTTGAGTATTGACCGAGGTTTTAAAAGCATTATATTCAGCTGGTATTCCTTGTAAGATGTGAAACACAAGATCTTCATCTGTAATTAGTCGTTCAATTTGAGAAAGTTGAAAAGAAATTGAACGAACCTTATTGAAATAAACTTGCATAGAATTTGTTCCCTTCTTCAAATTTATCAGATCTGACTTTAGTTGCATGAGACGAGATCTGGTTGTTGAGTTGTAATTGTGTTCCAATCTGGTCCATACTTCATGAGAGAAAGTGCAATCCACAACTTGCGAGTGTATTTCTTCTGTACAAGCAGTAAACAACCATGAAAGGATAGCTTCATCTTGAGTAATCCAGGATAAGTAGTCTGGATTCTTGATAAACTCTGCTGCTTGTTCTTTATCGACTGGTTCTGCTTCTTTATCATTTGTAGCAATACGAAGATATTTTACAGGACATTGATGAGATCCATCAAGAAATCTGAATAGGTTGTAACTTCGAAGGAGTGGTACGATCTGAGACTTCCAGAGAGCATAATTGGATGTGTTTAATTTTGAAGGTAGTTTAAAGGTTAGATGAACATGATTGTTTGAAGTATTTGCAGATGCCATTAATGGTGTTTGTAAAGAGAAATTAAAAGAAATTTTTTGATAGATCTGATATCAGACTTGCTCTGATACGATGTTGAGAGATGAATTGTTGTTTAACATTCTCTCAATTGTTTTCATTTCATCTTTTCTCTCTTTCTTACTCAAACAGTACAGATACTCCAATCCTTATAAAGGAAAGTACAACCGAACTAACCTGATAACAGAAATAGCCGGTATCTAACAACTTTCCTAAACAGTACAACCAGCACACAACAAGACACCTGTCATTACATAGAAGGTTACTCAAAATACTAGAAGCAGTCACTCAAAATACTGGAAGCAGCCTATCCTCTAACAAATGTTAATGTAAAGGATTTCTGCTGTGAACTTCCAGAAAGAATGAGATTGTTTTGGTGCACTTTATTGCTCGTATATGTCTGAATGCAAAATGTTATTTGTGGCGTGCATGGTTCCTATTCCGAACTGATTGCGATGTTCAAACTGAACCGGTCATTCCTTCAAAAAGAAAAAAAACTGAACCAGTCATGTCACCTAGGACCAGGGATGCAGGAAGATGGAATAACAAATCTTGAGCCGGGATACCTTAGGTGAAGTCCAATACTTAGATGAAAATGGAAAATTAGGCTTGTGGATCTGGAAAACTAGTAGGCCAAAAGCCAAGTTCAGCCCTTTCATAGGTCCGTCCCTGCCTAGGATGTGTTTGTTTCTAATTTCTACAGTGGGGTTGGGTGGGTGAAGGTTCAAATGATAAAGATATTCACAGTCTTACAGCATTTCTAATGGTGTTTGGATGTATATCCTACATGGAGACCTAGATCATAAAATTTTGGTGAAATTGAAGACCAATAATTTTAACGTTTTGATAAACATCTCCAGTGGTAGTCTATAAAAATTGTTTAATATACTTTGTCATTTGGTTATTAAAGTTAGATTTTAAAAATCTCAAAAATATTTTTAAAACATAAACAATTGATGACGTGGGTTTGGATAAAGTTTCCAAAAACCCAAACTCTCTTCCAAACTCAAGTTTCCACGACATATAAAATTTTGACTATCCAACAACCATTGAAAAGATAAAAACAATTCCCAAATCGTATGTGACACCTTTTTTTTTCCAAACCCAAACACCGTTGCAGATGATTTTAGTGAATTAATCAGTCCAGATCAAGTGTAATTTCACAATTGGCGGTTGGCACATATATGATGCACCATTTCAATGGAGAGTTTACAAAGACACCACCAAGGGAATGTTTTTCTGGATGCGGTTGGTTTTTCCCGAACAGACGTGAAATAAATCAAAAACGGACTAGATGATGTCTTTTTCATCAATGAAAAATCGGTTTTGGTGATATTTCTTCGTTAGTTCGGTGAATTATTGGTCAAAATATCATATTAACAAACTTTTTGCTCAAAGAATAGTTTTTCCATAAACACTCCAATTTGGAAATCTAGTCACCTATGACACCTAATTTTCATTGTCAAAACCTTTCTTTTGAAGAAAACAAATCGGAGCCCCTTGGTGTAGAGAGGTAGAGAGTAATAGTGTTGTAGAGCGTGACGTGGCACCACCACCACCCTCAGATCTATAGGGGGGTCCACCATTAGATTAACTCTTTTCGCTCTACACCGTCGGATCTATAGCTCTACAAAATCTCTACGACACTATTAAGACTACATCTAGAGTTTTCGAAAACAAATGCATTAATGAGCAATTAAATGTCCCTGATCCAGTTGACATAGAAACTAAGACACATTTCAATTTTATCTAATCCACCATTAATTTTTTTCCCTATATATTTCTTAACTTTGATTTACACTAATTCATTCATTGCTACCTATTTTCCTTGAAAGGATATATGCATTGCAGAATGAATTCCATGAATGCTTTCTTTCTCATGTGTGCATTATTTTCTTTCTTTGTTAGTTCATCTATTGCAGGTATGTATATTAATTTTCATCTCCTTTTTTTTCCCTTAATTCCTATACAGATTAATTAGTCCTTCCACTTAGTTGTACATGATCCGCTTTCTCTTCCACGAAAATTACAGAAAATATAGCGGTGAAATTCCAAACACGTGAAGTTGTAAACCATGCGCCCAATGGACCCATTTACTTTGTTAACTTTTTTTTTTTCAATCTATTCAGGGAATTATCACATGGACTGCAATATCGGCGTGGCATATGGAACACAAGGCGACAATCTTCCACCTCCAAGCAAAGTATTAGACCCGCTGCAAAAGAATGTTCGGAGGTTTCATCTCTTCGAACCAAATGGTGAACTCCTGAATTATTTTAACAGCACACAAGGTATATTTACAGTCGCCGTCGGTATATTTAATAACGATATCGAAAACCTTGCCATGGATCGGAGCTTTGCAAAAACATGGGTGAACACAAACATAGTTAGGTACTCGAAGGTAAAGTTCAATTACATAGTAGTTGGCAATGAAATGATTCGTAGTAATGTAGCAAAGTACATTCTTCAAGCCATGATAAACATCAACAATGCCGTTAAGCAAAGTGGCTTAAGACAGAACATTAAAGTTACCACGGCAAGTAGAAACTCAGACAAGTGACTCATTGAAAAGATGTAATTAAAACCCCAGAACCCCTGAGTCAAGCAAAAACGAGTAAACAGATCGAAGGCTGCAATAAAGATTGAATAAATAGCAACAGCATAAGGAAACATCCCAATCAGTAAATTCAAAACAGAATAAACAGGAAGAAGAAAGGGATGAAGATGATTGCAGCTCTGGTTCAGATTGATAAACCCGAGACAATGGAAAGTTAATCCCACAATCGAAAAGGATGAGATTAAAAGAGAATTGGAACCAATCAAAACAAGCAAGGAAGGGAGAAAAGGTACGAAGAAGAAGATCTTGGTTATTTGATTGTCTTTTTAACAGTAGATCATCATCAACAACGTTTTCTGAATGAAGACAGAATCCTTCCAAACAATGATCAATTGGATTGAAGGTTGGGTTGTAGCTTAGGAAGTTAAAGAAAAAAAAACAGAACAAACAAAACAGCTCTAGTAAAAAATAAGGGAAAAAAACAGCAAACCAGAGAAAAAAACCAGAATCATCATCCTCATCATCAGACTCCCCTATGTCTTCTTCCATGGATGTTAATTGAAAACACCGAATGAATGATTTTGGATCTGAAAAAGCGAATCAGTATGTGAATGGGTTGATTCAGGCGTCGCCCGATTCGCAGAGCTGTAAGTTAATTGCCTGGTGGTACGCCTTGCTTTGTGTCCCACATGAATAACCTCGATATTTGCTTTGATATTGTGTTTCCCGGCAAAATCATCATCTCTTGAGTCTCTTTCATTCCTCCGATGCAGCTCCCTGCTACCATTTTCCTCCCTGCAAGCAATGGAAAAGCTGGATGCAGATTTGCTAATTGCACCAGTTTAATGCATCACATGATTTTAGAAGGAAATCATCCCTTTTAATTTTCTGAATCAAACTTAAGAAATTACTCAAAATAATTTGAATAAATAA
>JAJJMA010096008.1:0-11184 GCA_023529015.1 Papaver nudicaule
TCTGAATTACGACCAAAAGCATCGAATCTGAGGTTCACGTAAGGTACGCGTACAAATTGATACTTTGGAACTCAGGAGTTTTTCCTAAGTCATTGTTCACAAACAGTTCGAGAACCATCGTCATTCAGATTAGGGTTTAACTTGGATCCGCTAGAAGTTCTGGGCTGAACCAGTACTTAGACGTGTTAGACGCCCTCAGCTATAATCCACTGGAATCTTGCTCAAGAGTACTCTTTTAGATTCACCCATATCCAACAAGTGATTTGCAAGCAAACCATTGCAATGGATAAATGGTATCGAATCTATCTCATGTATTCTTGTAAACTTAGTATTCGTGGGAACAAATACCAACATAACAAATGGTCATGTAGACAAGAACACGATCTCAATCGCTATTAGTATCTCTACTAAAGTATGCCGAGTATTTCGAAAGATAAAGAAAGTAGAATAGAAGAATTTCTATAAAAGTCATAACTCCTACTAACCTTTTGTCGATGAAGAATAAATGATGTCTTCTTTGTCTTCACAGTCTTTGTCTTCAAGGTCTCTACTACTTAGTCTATATCCCAATTCCGAAATCTAAACTCTAGTAGGCTAAATCAAGAATTGTGTTTTGACACCTAAAACTGACAACCAGCTTGACATACCAACGCTAGTGGGTTTGACCGGACAATGCCCTAACACATCAAGAGGAAGGCTACCCCAGTGCCCGGGCATCAAGAGGAAGGCTGCCCGAGTCTTTGTTACCTGGGGCATCAAGAGGAAGGCTACCCCAGTGCTCGGGCATCAAGAGGAAGGCTACCCGAGTCTTTGGGTATCAAGAGGAAGGCTACACGATTTTTTATTATTATTTTTTTATTATTTTTTATTTTTTTTAATTATTATTATTATTATTATGGAAAGAGGTACTTTATTAGAAAACAAACAAAATATTAGTCTTGTACATTGCCAGATGGGAGCCTAGCGACAAGCTGGGTCCCAACCCCTTTCTGGATAGCGAATCCTATCTGAATAAAGAGAAAATTACCAACATTAATAGCTACATTATGCCTAGACATATAGGTCTTCAGTCTACCCAAGAACTCTGTAGTCTCATCTCCAAATTCTCCCAAAGTGGTGAATCCTAGAGTTCCGAAGTTGTATCCATTCGCTCCACAAACCTCTAGGTATTTGCTGCGCTTCTGCTCAATAGCTCTAGTTAACGCTTCTGCGCTTCCGAAGTTATTATTATTATTATGAAAATAGGCATTGTATTAAGAACAACATAAAAGTTCATACAGAAGAAGGAGGGAGTCTAGCCACAAGCTGAGCTCCAACCCCTTGTTGAATAGCGACGCCTATTCTGATAAAGAGGAAATTACCAATATTTACAGTAGTATCGTGCCTAGATAAGAAGTTCTTCAGTCGTTTGAGGAAAGCAACTGTTTCCTCCCCCAACTCTCCTAGAGTGGTAAAAGCCAAAGGGCTAAAATTATAACCATTGGCCTTGCATATCTCAAGATATTTGCTTCGCTTGCTCTCAATAGCTCTAGATAAAGCCGCCCCAGGTGTAAAAGACTGCACTCCTCCTCCGGTGAAAGGTGAGACCACGGTAATATCAAAACAAGTGTCACGACCATCTTCCCAATTATAGACTAAGATATCGCAGGTCGTGAGCTATTGCCACTTTGAGTGAGAAAACCCAAAGCGGCTTCGACTTTGGTGGAAACACCTGCACGAAAGCAAATATCTGCGAAGGTATTACGGACGGTGTCATGTCGAAATTTGAGCCCATCTTCACTCGCACAATGTATATCATGGTCGCCGTAGATGTCCATTCCCCGACCACATGATGTGCACGGTTTATCTTTGACAAACAAGGGTATACCAAGTCTGTAGCTAACTACGGCATTGAATTGGCGCGGGCCAATTTTCTGTCCAAAACCTTCTATAGAGATTGCGAGTAAGTAATCTTGAGTATGCGCTATCTTGTTGCTTTGCCATAGAGCTAAGTCGCGCTTAGTCATGTTGTAGGTTGAAGGCATCTCTTTGGTCACAACTGCAAAGTATTGAATCTCCAAAGTCTTCATAGGATGGGGGGCTGATTCACTTATGCATTGTGAAGAATTGAGATGACTGACCTGCACAAAACTATCAACGACCTGCTGGATAACAGGCCCTTCAACTGAGATTCCTGACTGACGAAGAATAACCTCCTGCAGTTGCTTTGTCTATAAATGAGATGCAAGATAGCAGTACTGGATAGTATCTTGCATGGAGTAAATGTCAAGTCCACCATCTTTAATGGGTAAAGTGCTGAGTCTGTGTTGCAGAGGGCCATATCCAGGGCCATCGTCAACTATGAGCTGTTGTAGGTAGTTAGATAAATAGGTATCAAACATTACCTGTGCTTCATGCAGGTGAGTAGGGGCTGTAGTACGCATTGTGAAGTATAGTCAGGAAACCCCTGCACAGTTACGGAGCAATAGCAGTTCACTTTGCGGATCATCTAGGATGTGTACATCATTCATTAGTCTGATGGTTTTCTGCACTCTGCCAACAACCATCTGACTGCAAAAGTCTGAGTTCAAACTCACTGGACCACCGAGTAGTTTGAGACCAGTGGATGGCCTAGCTATGCCCTCTGGGAAAATACCTTCTTGTAAGCTTCTCTCGTCCAAAACAGGCCAATAAAACTCAGTTTTCCTGACATTCAAGTCTAAACCCCTTGCATACCCTTCCTGTTGTATAATGTTGAAAGCCTTAGAGACTTCCAGTGTGTCTCCAATGAGTGTACCATCATCAAGGTACCAGGCCTGTAGATCCAAGATGCACTCACTGAAAATCCTCAAAGCGATTGGGTGGAGAGTAAGAGCAAAGAGTAGAGGACCCAAGGGTCACCCTGTTGAACCCCTTGAGCAGAAACCAAAACAGAAGAGCCATAGTAGAGTCTTCTAGAGAGCAGTAACAAAACTCCACCCATCTGGAGATGCTTGGGCAATGTATCCTGACTTCTTTAAGCATAGCAGATCTATCTACTAAGTTAAAGGCATTCCCGAAGTCGACAAGCAGCATGGACTTGGATTCATTAGCAGAATTGTCATGTACTATCCTGTTTACAGAGTGCAAAATAGTTATACCTCCACATGGTACACCAACTCCAAATTGATAGTCTCCTAGGTAGTTAGCCATCTGCTTACTCACTACAGAAGCAGCCACCTTAGATGTCAATCTTCTCCAGATTGTGCCAACAACAATTGGCCTAATGCTACCATCAGGCTTGAGAAGGGGTGTAAGTGGTGCACTGGCAATGTATTTTCCCAGTTGAATGGGGCATTGACCAGCAAGGAGGAGGTTTACAATAGCTGTGATGGAGTCTAGAATATCTTCAGCAACTGCAGCACCAGAGCCGCTAATTGCATCAATGAAATGTTGGGCATGAAGCCCATCTCTACCACAAGTAGTTCCTTTAGGGAAACTCCGCAATCTACCTAGTAGCATACTCTTGTCAGCAAGAGCAGGTGTGGCTGAATTTGGGGTGGTAGGTAGCACTGGTGGAGGAGCATAGGGGTGTTTGGACTGAAGGTCAGTAAGGGTTGCTTCAGTTGAAGGGGCTATACCACCAGAAGTTAAAATTCTGATGGCAGCAGTGTATGTACCTTCACTAACCTTTCTCTTGCAGAGCTTGATTCTCATATCCTCCTTGTTCTTCTTCTTAGGTGGCTGCTTTTTCTTCTCATCCACTGCACCACTAAATTCTTCCAGCAAGTCCCTGATGAGAGCTATGCAGCCATCGTGTTCTCTCCATTTGGCAAGAGTTTTGTTGATAGAGTCCAATTGAAGTTTCCTCCTCACTCCAGATCTAGCCTCGGCACTGTCTTTAGGGATGTAGTTTCTTAAAACACACACAGGAAAAAGTAATAGTTTAACCCAATTGAATAACTCCATAGGGTTTTGAATGACACCATCCATTGTGTGTTTAAAGGCCCTTCAAAAACTCAGTCTGCAGTGGTGTGGTATGTACCTGGTGGTATTAATCTGCAGCTTAAAAACCTTGTTGAGTAAATCCACAGTGAGTCCACCCCCAATTCCCTCCTCCACGCTATCATCTCCATTAATGCTCTCTATAGTGTCTGCAGGTTTAGGGATCCCATATATGAGAAAGGAAGCAATTCCATCTTCATCCACAGACGGTTCAGCAAATGTACAAGATGGTTCTTGCACTTTGTCCTCCACGTATGTGTTTTCATGCACTCAGTGCAAAGCCAGAGTCTTGTTTGTTTGAGATATGACTCCCAAAAAGTGTATGCAATGGCACTGGTTCTAAGCCTCTCTCTACAGACATCATCTCCGTCTCCAGGCATGGAGTGCTTGTCTTCTATGTGTCTACCCATTGATGTGCGAGCAAAACCTCTGTTCTTGACTCCATTAGAACGACCATCAAAACCGTGAAAGGGACAATCCACCATGTTGCCATGGCTTTGTGAAGAGCAAGGGTTTGAAGATAACTGACTACTGGAAGTGCTGGGGTTGTTCTGACTTAAGTTTGATCGTGTTCTAGGCATGATGGGTGATTAGCAGTCATGAAGTCACAGTAACTGTTTTCTTTGAAGATAACTGTCAATGGAGATGACAATGAAGGATGAAGAAAAAACAGTAAAAGTGATATCAATATGTAGAGCAGAGAAAGGGGGAAAAATCTGTGTAAGGTGTATGAGGATTCTTGGCGTAAATCAGATGAACAATGAGAGATTTCAGTCTCTCTCGTTCCACGGGTGACACAATATTTCCCCTTTAAGATTTTTGAGATGATATGACCCTTTCCTGCTGCATCATGGATAATGTAAGGCCTGCCCCAGGTAGGTGCGAATTTCCCCTGGGACTTGTCTTTTTGGTAAGGTGGAATCTGTCGCAGTACGTATTGCCCTTCAGTGAAGTTTCTTGGCCTGACTTTTTTGTTGTACTCTCTTGCCAGTCGTCTCTGATAGTTCTCCATTCTTTGGAGTGCACATTCCCTTCTTTCCTCGAGATCATCCAGCTTTTCCAACATTAAGTCTGTGTTGAGCATTTTTTCCCAAGCTTCAGTCTTGGTAGTAGGGAGGATGGATTCTGTCGGGATGACTGCTTTCTGCCCCAAGGGTTAGCAGGAAAGGAGATTCCCCGGTTGGTTCTCTTCTGGTGGTGCGGTATGCCCATAACACGTTGTGCAAGTGTTCACACCATCTGTGCTTGTATCCATCAAGCGTTTTCTTGAGGTTCATTGCGATTATCTTGTTGGTAGCCTCCACCTGTCCGTTGCATTGTGGGTAGATCGTGGTAGACTTGTTTTTCTGTATGTGGAATGTTTGAAGTAGGTGATCGAATTTTGCCCCTGATAACTGTGCTCCATCGTCAGAAACGATAGAGGCTGGTATGCCGAATCTGCAAATGATGTTTTCAAATACAAATTTGAAGATGTCTACGTCTCTGATTCTGGCTGTTGCCTTTGCCTCCACCCATTTTGTGAAATAATCTATTGCAACGATTAACCACTTCCGCTTGCGGGTTCCTACTGCCAAGGGTCCCACGATATCAATTCCCCATTTGACGAAAGACCATGGACTGATGACTGAATTTAGTTCAGTGGCTGGGGCTTTGATTTTCTTCCCAAATCTCTGGCATTTGTCACATCGTTTAGACATGTCAGCAGCGTCTTTCTGCATTGTGGGGCAATAGTAACCCTGGGTTTTAGCCTTCAGTGCCAAAGACCGTCGCCCGCTATGATTCCATGCATCCCCATAGTTGATGGCTAGCAATATCTGGTGTCCTTCAGTTCTGGTTAAGCATCGTAACAGTGGTCCTAAAAATGATTGCTTGTACAATACCTCGTCTCTCAGTTGGTAAGTGCCAGCGCGCGACATTATCTTTCTTGCTTCTTTGGTTTCTGCTGGTAATGTCCCTGTCTCTAGATATTGGTGGATAGGTACCTGCCAGTCGACGGGTTCAGGTCCAGGAGTGCCGGGCCTCTCTTCTTCATCGGGGATTTCCTCTAGGGGGATTTCTACATCCGCGTCATCTTCCAAGTCTTCTGCATTTTTGTGGATGACCAGTGCCTCCTTCAACTGTACTGATGGTTCGTAGACACGCCCTATCTTGATTGAGGTAGTCGTTTTGTCTCTCAACATGGATGAAATGAAAGCGAGGGCATCGGCATGCCTGTTGTCTTTCCTGCAGATATGCCTGAAAGTGATGTTGCCTATTTGAGATGCTAAATGCTGCGCCAAGCACATGTAGACTGATAGAGTCTCGTCCAAAGTTTGATATTGCAACTCTATTTGTCTGACCACCAGCTGCGAGTCACTCGTCAGGCAGACGTCTTTGATTACTAACTCCAGGATGAGTCTTAAGGCATGGATTACTGCTTCATATTCTACAACATTGTTGGTGTGACTTTCGAATTCTAGTCTGAAGGGGTGTACAAGGCGATCCCCGGTAGGTGTGGTGATTACGATCCCGATTCCCACTCCGTCACTATTGGATGACCCGTCTACGAACACTTCCCATCTCCTTGAATTTGTGGGTGAAATGATACTTCCCGGGTCTTCTTTGTCGACCTCTACTTCTGGGATGTCGTCCACCTCTGCTTCATCAGTGACGGGGAGATCTGCCAGGAAGTCGGCAAGGACTTGGGATTTTTGGGCTATTCGTGGTTCAAAGATTATGTCGAACTGCTCGATCTGTGCACTCCACTTTGCTATTCTCCCCACTTTCTCGGGGTTTTTGAGCACAACTTCCAACGGGGCTTTTGTCGGTGCTCGAATGTAATGAGGCAAGAACTATGTCCTGAGCTTTTGGGTGGCGAATACCAGGGCCAATATTAGCTTTTCGATTTTTGTGTACCTTCTTTCTGCGGTGTTGAGTGTTTTGCTGATGTAGTAGATGGGCTGCTCTGTATTACCCTGGGTGCGAACCAGTACTGCACTGACTGCATTGTCCGTGGCTGCAATGTACAACGTAAGCACCTCGCCTGGTTCCGGATTTTGCATAACGGGTATGGTGGCCAGATATTCTTTGATTTTTTTGGAATGCCCGCTGGTAATTTTCCGTCCAAGTGAATTTTCTTTCTTTCTTTAGCATATCGAAGAAGTGTTTGCATTTTTCACTGGATCGGGCGATGAATCTGCTTAACGCCGCTAGACTCCCGTTTAACTTTTGGACTTCCTTTAAGCTTTTAGGTGAGGGCATTTCCGTGATGGCCTGGATCTTTGTCGGGTCCACTTCTATTCCCCGACGTCACGCCAAAGATACACTTTTCGGGGTTCACTTTCATGTTATGTTCCCGCATTACGTCGAAAATTTCCCGCAAATCACTTAAATGATTCTGGGCGAGCTTGTTTTTCACAAGCATGTCGTCGACATAGACTTTCAGGTTGTTCCCTATGTACTTCTTGAAGATTGCATCTACCAAACTCTGATATGTTGCCCCTGCGTTTCTTAATCTGAACGACATTCTCGTGTAACAGTACAATCCCGCGGTGTGAAGAATGCTGTGTGTTCTTGATCTTCTTCTGCGAGCGAGATTTGGTTGTATCCGGAATACCCATACATAAAGGACATGAGCTCGTGTCCTGCTGTGGCGTCCACCAACTAGTATATGCTGGGCAGAGGGCAACTATCCTTGGGGCATGCTTTGTTGAGGTTGGTGAAATCTATGCAGATCCGTACGCCTCCGTTCTTTTTTGGGACGATTACCATGTTTGAAATCCACGTGGGATATTTGATCCTCCTAATGAATCATGCGTCAAGTAATTTTTTGAGTTCTCTTTTTACTGCTTCGTGATATTCTGGTGCAATCTTTCGTTGCCTCTGCCTGTAAGGTACGGTTCCTGGCTTGATGGCGAGTTTGTGACAAGCTAATTTTGGATCAATTCCTGGCATGTCACTCATCTTCCAGGTGAACACATCTTTGTATTCTATCAGCAACTGGTGTAGATCTCGCTCTTGTTCTGCTTCAAGCAACGTCCCTATCTTGATCATCTTCGGGTCCTCTGGAGTACCTATGTTTACTTCCTTGGTCTCTTCCAACGCCGAGAACGTTGGCTTTGGGGTTCCCAATACGGTAACCTTTTTTAATTGCTATTTGGTAGTTTCCATGGGCTCTGAAGTGCTGGCCCCGGTGGTCGCGGCTCCAGAAGGCACATCTACTTCAGAAGGTACATCTGATAGACTTTCCCCCGTTGTGTCCATCAGATATTGCTCTAATTTCTTGGCTTCCAGCTCCGCCTTTATCCTCTTCCTTTGGTTGAGCATACTTGTCATTCTTTCTTCATTCAAGCTGACTTTCATCGCTTGACAAGCTCTGGCCAACATCTGATCTCCTTTGATTTCCATTTCTCCTCTCGGGGTTGGGAATCTGAGGTGTTGGTGGTACGATGAAGTTGTTCCACGTAATTTGTGCACCCAGTGCCGGCCTATAATGGCGTTGTATGGAGAGGGCCCGTCCAAGACACTAAAGAGTGTGTTTAGGACAATGGGCCCCGCTCTTACAGCTAAGGTGATGTCTCCTTTTGGCCTTGATGTTGACACGTTGAATCCGTAAATTGTGTTAGGTGATGTCATGAGTAGATCATCAGAGAGTTCCATTTTCTTGAATGCTACATAGTATAGTACGTTTAGTGAACTCCCGCTATCCATGAGAATTCTGGTGATGTTCCATTCAGGATTTCCCGGTGATATGCTTCCGACTCTCCCCACTGGTAATGTTAGTACAAGTGGGTCGTTATGGGTTTCTACTTCCTGATCGACGTCCTTTGCCGAGAATGTGAGCGGGGTCGCCATCCAGTCTTCCCATTGTTGGTCCATGACTACTCCATCAACTTTGAATACTTCGTGATTGCTGCTACTGCGAGAGTTGCTGCCCCTTCTCTAGTCAACTGGCTTTGTGCGTCACCATTCTGATTGTCGGGTGAATTTTTCTCTTTGTTTGACTGAGATCGGGTTTTTCGTTGAGAGACTCCCACAGTCGATATTTCAACATTTGTCACACTTTTGCCAATCGCATCCTTAACAGCCGCGTCCTTGGTAGGTTGAAGTGGCGGTGGCTTTGCCGAGGCTACCTCTTGTGCGAGCTTTGGGAATACATGTCCTGTCTTTGGTGTGTCCTTTGCCTTTTCCATATCCGGTTTTCTGCAAAAAAGTGATATGATCAAGAAAATAAGATACGGGTGGTTGGTTTCTGCCTTCTTATGAGGTGATTCCACACTTTGCTAGCTTTGTAGATCAAGAACTCCACGAGGTGAGTCCAACTGAGAGCATCATCTTGTCACTAGGAAGAATAAATTCTTTACGCATTCCCTGTTTCTAGCGCCACTGTAACAACCAAAAATCCGCCGTGAGATCCTAAGGTTGATAACACACTGTCTTTATGGTATATCAGGTATGATGTTTGGTGCTTGTGCAAATAATGGTGAGCTCAAATCGTAAAGAAATAAATGACATGAGAGATTTTTACGAGGTTTAGCACATGAATGTGCTTTACATCCTCGGTTCTTATATGTAGGAGATTTTCACTATGATTTTTATGAGTTTACAAAAGGGGTAAAGAAGATTACGGGAGATTGATGATAAATGAGTGGTAAACCCTAAGACCATAAATCTCTCTTTTCTCTCTCCTAGGACTCTCCCAGATTGGTTACCCCTAGAGTTTCCCATTTATAGGCTCCTAAAGGGTCCCACTAGGGATATACACGTGCTCTCTTGGTCTTTGGGCTGCTATTTGTATGGCTGAGTATTTTTCCTTGTTGATGAAGCATTCATCTTGTCCCCGCTGATGACCTTCTAGTGCATGGCTGCCACGTACACCCTTAGTCTCGCTTACGTCTTATGCTGTCTTGCCTTCCCTATTTCGTGCCCGCTAACATCATCGGGTCATTAGCTTCGCATGATCGACACGTGTCCCCTATCAAATGTTTACCTTCTTTGCTTTGAAGTTTCTATGATGCCCTGTTGATGCGGTTTAACCAATCTGCAGAGGACTCCGATTCAGTCTAATGTTGAATATGATGTGGCTGTCTAATGCTCATCGACATTAGAGAAGCTAGTGTTAGCAGCAGGAACAAAGGTAAATTATAACAGCAACCCACAAAAAAAAACACCAATGATATCATAAGAACACAACAGATTATTGAGTATAAATAATCAAAAGAGTAAATCTTACTTAAAGTTATTCCTTGCTATTCCAATCCTATTCTTCGTTCTCCTTTACAACTTCCCTTGATCTACCAAGAGGCAGTTAGTTAGTAACTTATAAGAACTGTCCCCAATGAAGGCGAATACAGTTCTTGTAAGCCACTAAAAATCTGCCCAAATTGGAAATGACAATGCTTACTTTATGAAAATGCTTACATTCGCCAGAAATTGATGGTCAGGTATTCGCACACCTGATTAGGTTAGATGACATAACCTGCAACGTACATGGCTATCAGCTATCCACTGAGCAATCCCAATAGGAAAACTTGAAGGATAATAAGATCTCAAATAACTAAAATGGAAGCAAAGAATTGAAAAAAGAAACACATAAGCTCAATATGTTATTCTTAATTTCTAGGAGTAGCTATTACTTATTAGTTTACCCAGACATCAATGGAACACAGATGGAAACCCCGATTCTATCACTAATTCTTACTTACTACTTCTTAGCTAACTTCTTCTAGATTTACACATTAAGACCAATTGAAATGAGAAGACACCACGCCATCTACATTCATACCTTTTTACTTACCAAAGAACATTCAAACCGTCCTCCTTGAAGCTAGCTTGCATATCACTGCTAGCGTATCCGTGCATACCAATAGTGCAGAAAATACTTGACCTTATTTTAACTACAAATAAACACTTACATAAATCAAAATCATAATCAACTAAATTAAACTCATAAAGAACTGAATAGTAAAAAAATTGCTATGCACCCGTTTTGATATATCTCTTAATTGCATCCCACACACTTTCCCTTAGCATGTTGTGGCTACTGGACAAAAGAAAATGAATTAAATGCTCTAACTGCTTGAATTTACACTAAACAAATATACACAGAATTAGGGAAGAAACCTATAAAGAACAGATTGATAAAGTGGTATGGATTTATAGTCAACAGAGTTCATACCTCTTAAAAGCATTACAGCATCCTCCTGAATTCTAGATGCTAAGCTACATCACAAAGATTGAAAA
>JAJJMA010096012.1:0-20228 GCA_023529015.1 Papaver nudicaule
AGAAACAACCCATGCCCAAAGCTCAGTTGATATAATGTCAGACCAGATTTCAATGGGAAACAATATTGAGTGTGAAATATTTCAAGTGTTACCGGAAGAGGCAAGATCCAGTTACCGGGAGGACATTGTGGTACCATTGGTGAGCAATTGCATCGATGACATAAGCAAGAACGTCACCACATTGTCTGATTGGTAGGCACATGGTTCTGATTGGGGAGTTGGCAGCCAACATCCTAGGCACATGGTTCTGATCTTGGCATGTCATTAGTACTAATGTTTTATTCAGGTTATTAGATTGTGTAATGGATGGATGATTGTTTAAGTTATCTAATTATTATGTTTAGAAAATGGGCTAATAGTGCTTAAAAAGTTAAAATAGACAAATACAAGGGTACATGGCGGGTGCAGCTGCTTATAAACCAAAAAGCACTCGTAGGGTATTGGTAACATGACCAATTTTAATATGGTTCCATTTAGACCAAAAATCAATAGTAAATGAGCATAAGAGGTCATTGATGTTTAACAAAGAAAGAAAGAAAAAAAGGAAATCTCATCAACGATTTCTATTTACTGAATGGCTTAGATAGCAGTGTATGATGCCAAACTTTTGAGCATCTTTGGGCCAGTGGTCGCCTTTGGAAACCTCGAAGAAGGTCCAAAATCCCATGAATTAGACCCAAAACATTAAGATGGCATACAACACAACAGATTGAAATTACAACAAGACATTGTAAATGAACTGATATTACTCACCCATTCGACTGGATTCCCGTCGGTGTCACATGATATAACACGATGATTCTGCATTGTCATCTCTAAACATATACAAAATCCTGTTCAAGTCATGATTCTGAAAGTCTTTATCCATGTCAAAAATGCAGTTGCTATTATACCAATTTATCTGCCTTTCGTGTAACCCTTCAGGGTAACTTGCGATAAATCCACTGGGATCATCTGCAGTATATGCTCGCCTTTTGAGTTGTGGAACTGTTGTCAACTTTATATTCTCATCTCCAATCGAACTGCTCATATCTGCATATGTCACCGGGCCTTGAATATTTAGTTTCTCATTTGGAAGCGTAAATCGTACCTGTTTTTGAGTTACATTGGGTTTCTTTTCCTCAGCTTTGCTCTTCTCTGTTTCCTCTTCAACATGTTTGGGAGATTCTTTCCCTTTTTCGTTTTCGGTTTGATTCTTTCCCTCATCTTTTTTCGCATTGATGCCAGTTGTCGTGTCTTCTTTTCTAGAGATGTTGTTATCTTCGTCAACGAACTCAAATGAGGAAACATCATCGTCGTCTTCATCAGTAAGAACGTGCAAATCAGATACGCTTGACGAAGAACTAGTTTCTAATAACATAGCTAATAATTCTGCCTCGAGCTCTTCGTTCTCACTTTCTTCTTCAATGACGCTCATGGGGTTCGTATATGTTCTACTTTTGCTCTTAATCACTGGTGCAGGATCTGATGTAAACAAACAACAAAGAATATATATACTGACGAACAGATCAAATAATCTAGTAACCGATACAACACATCATATAGTGAACAAACTTGACAAAGGAATTACTATAAAAGGCATACCTCGAAACTTTGACGTTTTGGAAGGAGAACAACCCATGTTTTCCTAAGGTTTCAACTTCTTCTTCTTCCCGGCAGATTTGTAAGCCTTTTGTGTGTATATATAAAGTATAGTAGATGCCATAAACTGGGTGTATTAAATTATCATAATGTCATCATAATGGGATTTCATTTTCTTGCCTTATAAGTTGTAGCTTAAATACCAAAGAGATATTCTACCATTTTAACATCAGATATGCGAAATGTCATATTTGTTCTTTCCTTATGTAAGGCGTTTGGATAACTACTTACTTTTGTAGGATCCCCCCTAAACATGTAGCCCATAGCTAGGACTTACTTGCTGAACACCATGGAAAGTGAGTTTTTCTCTTTTCTTACTAGTTGCAAATTGGTTCAGAGATTTGTAAGCCATGACTCTTGAGGCTGTAGAGTTTGCTGCTGTAGATGATATGGAGCTGCTCTTTGTAATAATATCTTGCAATTTCTATAGTTTTCGTCTGGAATATTAAAAGAGTTCCCTATTTAGACTCCAAAAAGAAGACACAAAGCTGTACTATAATTTGTGACATTATTGCTAATCTCTTACTAATTGCCTGCGGTGTATGAAGAGTTTACAGATTGGAGGATGTTTGACAAAAGTCATTACGTTATATGCACATGCACAACAACGACAAACAATAAAGCCAAGTTGTGCTATGGCATCTTCAAGCGTAATGTTTCCTCTGAAGCTGCAAATTCAAAATTCCATACACTCAGGATACAAATTCATATGCCAAGAGCACAACAAGATGGGACTTGTAAAATCCGAACGCACCTTTACCTAGTACCTACCTATTTTTGTTGGGCCAAAAGCTAGTTGGGCCGACCGTTAGGGAGTCCTTTATGGAAACTCAATCTAAGATAATCAACCAAATTGATCACTAATTTCCATCGAGAACAATCAAACAAATAAATCATATGTTTAAACTGTTAGGAAATCATGGGTTTCCACTAGTTGGCCCATTCCATGTTGAGTTGGGTTTCCCAACTATATTAGGAAAGAGTTTGAGTTTCCTTGTTTGAGACTAATACTTGGTAGCCAAGTTTGTATTCTCTATATATAGGATTAGAATTGTATGTGTAGAGATATCCAACCTAGAAGAGTGGTAAACCCTTTTGCTTAGGTTTTTGGTCTCTTTGTTAGAAGGGTCGGTGCTACCGTGAAGGTCAATATTGGTGTGAGAGAAACTTGTAGAGAGAGGGTTTGGTGTTCTAGTGTGTAGGTTTAGGGCTTTGCCCTAAGCCGGGTTTCTAGAGTATTTCATGTTTCTCCTCTGTTATTGGCAACTGTGAAGAAGGTGTAGAAGAGAAGACATGAGGCTGGTTTTGGAGAATGGTTTAGAGAGTTGATTTCTAAGGTTTCTAAATGGTGTCTCGGATATGTCTTGGTAACCTTCGGTTTGGGTCTTCTCGTGAGAGTTGTGTAAAGAGCATGCAATGATCTTGATTATAATGGAAGTTTCTCTGGTGGTGTTGGTCGTGGAGTAGCCTGCAAAGGTGAACTACGTATATCTTGTGTTGTGGTTGTGTGCTTATTTATCTTCTGTCTCTATTATTATTTCTCCGTGTTTGGTTCATATCACCAACAACCCTTGTGATCCTATATTCCGCTGCGCTAAGGGTGCCAATTTCCCGAACATAAACTTCATTAAAATCTCTATTGATTCGATTGGAATCGATCAAATTCACCTTCAAAAATATTTCAAACTACAAAAAATAGAAGAAAAAAAAAAAAGTCTATCGATTTCTTAAATTTGATCCAACTTCTAGACAAAAACGAACTCAATCATACTCATTTACCAATTTTATCTATTACACAGTCTGATTAGAAGTTATATGATCTCTGCAGAAAAACAGAGTTAATCAACCAAAAAACAAAAACAAAAAAACAACATTGATATACCTACCGCCTCATGTCCCTCCCCATGTCCCGCATAGGTTTACACCTTGTGCAATCCAATGGCTCTAAATAAATCAAAACAAAATGGTGTATGGGCCCCACCACATAGGATTTGCAGGGGCCCACTATGTTTGTGTCACAAGGTGTAAACCTTTGTGTAATACTAACACCGTTTGTGAATGTAGAATTAATGTAACAAAAACAAATACAAAATTCTTTCTCAGACTTACGGGGAAGAAGATTAATTTCCGGGTCGGAAAAATCGAACCGACCCATACCAAGATAAACAACCCAAACACCCGTTTCTCTTATTTTCCCCTTCTCTTGCCTTCTCATTCTAAATCGGGAAAGTAACTCAGGAATTTTGTATTGCAAAACCGTCTCTGTAAATGAGATTAGATATGACCTGCCATGGTTTACGAAGTGGCTATATACGGCCCCATTTTTTGGTGTCCAAAAACAGACTGTGAGGTGGCGCCATCTCCCACCATAGAATTAACACAAGGTCTATTTTATGTGGTAATTGATTTGATGGTGTCTCCCACTCTATCCCTCTGTGGTCCGTTTTTTTGCCTCCCTAAATTTGGCCCCATACGTTTGTATTTGGCCCCATGAAAAAATAATTCCGGCGGTTGTTATATAGCAAAATCGGAAAACCCCTTATAAAAGATGATTGTTTTACCCTTTCTTAAATAGTTGTTAATTACATGATTAGAGTCTAAACAAGATTAATTAGTCTTAACTCTCATATCAAAACAAGATTAAAAATTATCAAACATGATCAACGTGAGAATCACCCAAGTTTTTTTTTAACCAAATCTTGAATCTGAACAACGCTCAATCGGTCTATATATATGGAAACTTAAGCCGATTATGCTTGGGTTCTCGAACAATCGGTGCATATTTTTACCAAAGTAAGCCGATTGTTGTTACTATGCCCAGAAATTTAACCAAATCAATCGGTGCATTTTTACAAACTACTAAACCGAATATAATAACCAAAATCGTTTTATATTAACGGTTATAAAAGACGATTATGGAGACAGGGAAAACCATTTACTTGATCAACCACTAATCGGTTTATCTCAGAGAAAACATCTAACGATGTAGGAAATCTATTTTTTCTATCGGTAGGTAAAACCAAATTTAGAGAACGATTATTTACTGCCGCCATAAAATCGTTCGATATGTGCATTATTGTAAACCGATTCCGAACAGTTTTTGAGTAATATTAATCATGACTGTTCGATATCGTAAACCGTGTGACTTTAATTATGCCAGTACACTGTATGTACACGTTATGTCAACATACTTGCATGTACGCCAAGCGTTTTATTTGAAATAAATCCCAATAAATCTTAATAAAGGGCCTTTAGGTTTCTTTTGGGTTATAAATAGGTTAGGTTATTAGAGAGAAAGAATCAGTTTTTTTTTTAATTTCAAAAATCATTTGAGAATTGAGACTAGAGAGATATAGAAGTTTTAAGGTTGAACAATGGCTGTCAAGAGTGAGTTGCAGATTTTGTTGCAAAAAATGTATGCTGCTTTGGATGAATACAAAGAAGAGGAAACCGCGAGGGCTGAAAGGGAAGGTGTTGATCCTAAAAGAATGTGGAAAGTTGGTGGCTTCTTGGTGAGCATCCCTCATCTTAAGATGAAGGTCAGAGATAGTTTTGATTATGTGTCGATTGAGAAGAAGTTGGTCCGCTTCTTTGTCGATCATTCTGAGGAGTTATCCCAACCCAATTCTCGTCTCTGTCTTATTATTGGTGAGCAACTTTCAATCTATACGGATTCTCCTAACAAAGATTTAGGGGTTGTAGTCTTGGGTCCCAAAGTAATCACTGTAGGGACTCCTCCTATTCGAACTTTCACTACCCATATTGGAGGTTTGCCTGTATTTGGAATGGTTAGAGATGACATGGTTGAAGCAACATCCGTTAAGAGAGAGGGAGGACATGCCTCGACTAGTGGGGTTAAAAGGAAGCACTAGAGGAGACGGTGAACAAGGGGTCTTTTTAATTTTATGTTTTATGTTGTTTTATGAAGTGTTTTTATGATTTTACTTGAGGGTTTGTTAGTTTTCTGTTCTACCAATTTAAGCAACAATTAAGAATCAATCGGTGTATCAGAAAATCTATTTCTCACGATTATGGTTGTTGATTTCTATAATCGGCGCTATATTTTGTGATACTGTAACGATTATTGCTCCTGAAAAAACCAGGAGTAAAGTTGTCATATAATCGTTCTACATATATATCTATATAAACCGATTATATCAAATAAAAACTGGCCCATTCATTGATTTAGGAAATTGAACACATGGTTTAGGAAATTCTAAAATTACATAATCTAGTAGCTCCAAACTAGCCTGTCATCCATTAATACTTCATCAATGAATCTCGGAGCACGTCTCTTCAACACGTTATAACACTTCTTGAAAGCGTATGGTTGTCGGCCTTGGCGTACTTCCCATATAACCGCGAATCTCGCTTTCTAAAATGAAAGAGTGAAAGAAAAGCATGAAGTTAGTATGCATGAATCTAACAATGAAACAAGTACAAACATGTCTCGATACTCACTTTCCAACTACTAGATCGTTGGGGATGATGGTTAACCATTTCCAGAATCCTAACGTACTCTCGCATATCCATCTTCATGTGATCGAATCGAAAGCTCAACATGCTTGAATTTCGTTGTTTTCGATTCCCGTTGCGCTCTACAAAGACTTCTTTGACCCTCTTCCAAAACATAGTGCGGAGTTCATTGGGTCGTTCACGTAGGACATACGCGAATGATTTCACTAGATCTAAGTCTTCTTGCGCGTCCCAATTCCCCCATTCCCCCATTATCTCCTATTGAATTGAAAAAAAAATAATGGAGGAAGAAGAACTTCAAGTTGATATGGAGGGTATGTGTGTGGGGAGGTTCTCTTATATAGATGTGATCCCAACGGCTCTTTTTCTTGGGAACACAATCAACAATCGGTATATATTGTGAACCAATTACGCCGATTTCAATGCTGGCCCAAATTTTAAATCAATAATCGGTTAATAAATAAGTCCACAAGAGTCGATGTTTAAACATTTAAAAGAAAATTATTGGACAATGAAGCATCGGTTACAATGAAGTCAACTGAAGGCCGATTGTAAATACAATCGGCTTACAATATTAAATATAAACGCCGATTATGTCTACAAAAGATACTTTAACGAATTTAATCAACCAATATAACAGTTTGCGATAAAAATCTTGAGGAGACGGTAATGTTTTTCGTACTTGAAGATCTTCCCATTAATTCGTTGCCATTCTTTCAAAGCCCTAGCCAAAATTTCATCATCGCTATCATCCGAAAGTTGAGCTCGGATCAACGTAACCAACTGCATAAATTCGTCGACTCTTTTATGTATTTTTCTCCATCGAACTCCCAACGCATTCCGATCTCGCGCAACTTGGCTTCTAGGTTCATCAGCACTGAATTCTTCAGTGACAGTAGTCCACAATTGTGGATAATTCACTTTAACACGATTTCGTTTCATTTCAGTAAGGGTCGGATAGAAGATCATATAGTTCTTACAAAGACATAAATCTTCTTCCAACGTAAATTTGGGACGTGGTTTAGGTCCATCGGGTAATGAGTCTAGAGGATTTCTATAGGGTTTTCGAACCTTAGATGACGACGAAGAAGATGTTGTAGATGATTTGCATCGCTTAACTACTGGGCTACCGTAGTGTCTAGGGGGAGTAGGATACCACCTCTTAAATGGAGGGGGAGTGAATAGAGGAGGTGATTTATCTGATTTTTTGGTGTAGTAGTAGTTATTGATTATCTCCCTAGTTATGTTTCGAGTTTCGGGTGCAGGAGAAGTTGGAGGCGTACCGGTAGAAGATGATGGTTTAGCCATTTTGGGGGTTGGAAACACTAAGAGTTCTTTATGTCCTTTTATAGATGAAAGTCCCAACGGCTATTTTTTTCAAAAATCTGAGATTAATCGGCGTTACTTGAGGGTAACAAACGCCGATTGTGGAGCACAGGAGTTTGAAACATTTGATTACCTATATTCGTTGTAAACAGACTTACAAATACAACGATTGTATATATTCGGCCAACATTGGATATTGTATTAACCGATTATTATCCTGAAATACACTAACTACTATCACATGGTTATGGAACAAAATAGGAAGCATCAATACATGAACAAACATAACAACCATACATTCATAACCAGAAATTCAACGATTTAAGTCTACGACTCTTAAAAGACATAATTTGTTCACCATCATAGAAGTCCATAACATAAAATAAACTCTAAAATAAGAACACACAATACCAAAACACATAATAAAACTCAACCAGTGAAACCAATTCCAAACCGTGTTCGACTGCGGATTAGTTCCCAGCTCGGTCCGCCATTGGCCTCAACAAGTGGACGGAGACGTGCAACTTCAGCACAAAGTGTACAACCACAAGGGATAACATCCACAACCTCACCAACCCTCTTTCTTTTAAGATTACGAGGTTCTTGCGCTTGCCATTCATCATGATCGACAAATCTTTCGACTTGGGAGGAAGAAAAACCCGATAATCCCTACGCAGGCCAGGAGAATTTTCCCCACGCAAATGTCATGGTCGTGGAAGAGGAGGATCAATGTGTCCATCCCTTTGACGTCGTGTTTCAATCACGCGTGGATCATCCTCACGAATTGGTGCTGGAGGTTCGTGGTAAAGCACAAGTGCAAGGTTCGATTCATTTTCACGAATTGGTGGTGGGGGAGGGCGGTCGATGAGTTCGTTCCTTTGGCGTCGTGTCTCAATCACAAGTGCATGATCAGGGCGCATTGGTAGTGGGGGAGGTTGATAAATCACAAGAGCAAGGTTCGATTCAGCATCGCGAATTGGTGTTGGTTGACCACTTGATTCTGGTTCCCTGTTACATAAACACGATGGAAACGACTTAAAAATCTAAAGGTATTAAGAGATTAATCGGCCTATATACATTCATACATAAAACGATTTAACAAAATCGGTGCATGTATTTATTAATAAGAACCGATAAATAGAAATAAGTTCTAAACTTTCCGAGAGAACCAGAATCGGTAAACATACAACCAATTATCTAACGATTACTTAAGTTTAACATATATGGACCTGTCATCCATAATCGGTGTTTAATATGGATATCATAAAACGATTTTGAAATGCCAGTAAAGGTTCAAACAATTCAGAGTTACAACAATCGGTATACGAAGTACTTAATGTTCAACGATTGTTTCTGTGAAATAATAATCGTTAGTTAATTGTAACACAGAAAAACGATTGTTGCTCGAGACCAACAACAGTCGTTATATATTTGCAACTACATACACCGATTCTGGGTGGAAATGAAGGGTTTCGATTATGCCATTTACGTGTAGAAATCAATTACATTGTAACCATCTGTTAGTTTTACGTACTTGATTGTTGTCGACATAGTGTAAGCTTGCTTTGTTGATTTTGAGAATATGATGAAATTAGGGTTTGTTGAACTCAAAAAAAGAAAAGGTGTTATGAAAGTAGTAGAAGAAGAAGAGAAGAACACACACACACACACACACACACACATATATATATGATTCAAATGAAATAGAAATGTGATTAAATCAAGAAAACAATCATCTTTTTCTTCGTTGGATTTAAGCTGAAACAGAAATAGTTCATCTTTGCAACTCACACAACATAAGCTGAAACAGAAATAGTTCAAATTCCGGCCCTCGCTCTCTCCTCTGGGGTAAGACGACGAGCAGGAACCACAAATAGATAGCAATCACCCCAAGCAACCGCCCAACCATTAGGAGTACTTTTTACTGCCCCATTCGTAAACATGTTCCGCCTTAGATGGCGTGGGACATGAACACATAATTTACATTCAAACCGCCATTCATCTTCTACCTCACCCACTCTTCTTCGTCCTAGATTACGAGGTGCTCTATTTGCAAAGTGATAATCACACACATCCATCCATGCAGGAAAATCTGCTCTATCGATAATTACAGAACTTGGTTCAGCGGTCCTGATGCAAAAAAAAAAAAAAAATTATAATAAAGACTTACGGCTTATAATAAAGACTTACGGCTGGTAAGTTAAACAACTAAAAAAGGAAGTGGGTTTCGATTGTTACCTTTCGATATCCCTCGCGCCACCATTCTCAGCTGAATCCATCGAAGTTTCGAAAACCGATTACTCTATGTATTAAGCCTTAGCCACGTAACTGAACTGATGAGGTCATCAATAATCGGTTTATATATATATCACTACATCTAACGTTTATTCTTCTTAAAAAAAAACATAATCGTTCAATCTATAGGCAGTTATCCACCGATTACAAAACTACGTAACTTGCATGGAATTTTACATGAAGTGCTGATGATCAATAATCGGTTCATATATATTACTACATCTAACGTTTGTTCATCTTAAAAAACATAATCGGTATATATGTGATAAAACAGAAAACGATTGTTGCTAGTGAAGATGAACAATCGTTGGATATGTTGTTTCGGATCCAACGATTCTGGTATTATCAGCCGAAAAATCAGAGTTTCATGCAACCAAATCACGTATAATAAGCAACTAACATACTAAAAACGATTGAGATAAGATTACACACCTTTGACGAAGTTTCCGGCTTGATTCTCGAGTGGGCGGATTCGAAATTTTTGTTTTTGTTTTTGTTTTTGTTTTTGTTTGAGAGTGAAATGATTTTGGTTTTGGAAAGTTTTTGGGTTTAAATATTTTAGGGTTTTTGGATTAAGGTTAAGTTTACTATTTGGGGTGGGATTAGTTAGTATGATTAATTAGTAGTGAAGGGTAATATAGTATATTCCACCCCTGTGAAGACATCCCATAACAACTCACCCTAGATGGGTTTAAATTTTCATGGGGCCAAATTTAATTAGATTTTTTTGCATCAGCGCTTAGCATTTACAAATGGTTTACCTGCTATTTGAAAAGTAAAAAGGTATCCGCAAGTTCTACACTTGTTTACCACACAAGGGTTTCCATGCCCGCGTGGAACAAAAGAAGTAACTGTACATCGAATTCGATGTCGTACAACAATGCACCAAATTTAGGCAGATTTTTCTTTACCGGACCCTACATTCCATTTGACATTTGTAGACGGCAGAGCTTTCCGTTTTTGGTCGGTCCCCACCGTGGAAACGGTCGGTAATCTAGTGTAGACTTAAACCGCGGTTGATATTGTCAAGCCCCTAGCAATGGCCTGCAAAACAAAATAGTGGAAATTAATGATAGTATTCGAAAAAGGAAACAGATAAATTAGGGGGAAAATAAAACACAAATTTGATACAGTATTTCGATTATCAGAACCCATCATCAGTTGGGACCGTTCCGCTTGTTTCTTTTTTAAGTTAATTTCTTTATCTTTTTGGGTAAAAAAAACAACAAAAAACAAATCTGATCTGTTTGTATTATCATTATCTCCAGTGGATTGTCTTCAATGCTTTTATTATCATTAATTACATTCTTCTTCCTGGGTTTTGTCGAGTCGAGTGAGATCTTTGGTCAATTCGCTTGAGATTTAAGCTGGGGTTTCATTTTTCTTTTCGAAGAAGCAAATTGTATGATTTTCTGATTAAGTTTTGGTTTCTTCCGTAAACAAGACATTACCTGTTGGTTGTCGTGTAAGCGTTCTCGTTAATTAACAGGATTTAGGGTTTCGGGGATCAATTTACGCTCTATCAGCCTGCCAGCCTCAGGTATATTACATAAATTCTTTTGTTTGTTTGTTTGTTTGTTTGTTTGTTGTTGAATGGCTATTTGATTAATTGCTTCATAGAGAATAATGGATCTGGTGTTCTTATTATATGTTATTTTTATTTGGAATGTTGCTCCAGAGATTTGTTTGTCATGAAATTGAATCAATAATAATCAGATAAAAAAAGGTGGGAAGATTGATTGTTGGGTTTTTTTTTTCGAATAAATGGGTGAAACTAGTACTAGTACTTCTTATTCTAGTATGGGTATGGGTACAAGTGATGCTGCATCTATGAAAGAAGCGCTTATGACGCAACAGAAGCTTTTACAAAAGCTTTATGCCGAGTTAGAACAAGAGAGAGAAGCATCGGCTACAGCAGCCAGTGAAGCATTATCTATGATCTTGCGTATACAAGAGGAAAAGGCAGCTGAAAAAATGGAAGCAACTCAGTACAAGAGAATGACAGAGGAGAAAATGCAGCACGTCGAAAGATCGTTATTGTTGGTCAAAGAGCTCATGTATCAGAAAGATATCGAAATTGCTTCTCTTGAGTTTCAGGTACAAGCTTATAGATACAAAATGTTGAGCATGGGGTTGAGCGATTTGGTTATATCTGAAATGAGATTCGGCGATAACCGATATGGGGATTCTGGTGGCAATGGAAACATAAGAAGGAACCAGTCTCTTCCTGTGAGCCCATTCAACAATTCGACTTCTGATAAGGTTACTGTCGAAATTGATGGACAAGTATATCCAATGGCAGAGCTGTTTCCGAAGAGAATCGATGATGAACCACCCCAACAAGTTGATGCTCGAGGTGAAGAGACTAACACATACTGGGAACAGATCAAACATTTAGATGAACGGGTTGAGGAATTGTCACATACCAACGGATTTGATAGGAGTAGATCTTGGTCCTGGTCGGTGGAATCAGAAATGAATAGGGATTCCAACAGTGAACCCGTTATAGAACCTATATTGGACTCTGAAGTTGCCATTTCTCGTTCAAGCTATCATGTGGAAGATCCGTTTGCACCCAGTGTTAATAGTCGTTTGGTCAAAGATAAACGAAATCCACCTGATTCCTTGGGCGTCTATGATGTATTTGAAGTCCCACAAAATCTTGAAATTCCGAAAATTCCAAGAATTCCCACCAAGAAAGAAGCAAAGAAGTCGATGGTGAAAGAACAGACTTTCATTGATTCAGATTTGAAGCAAACTAATTTGGAATTCATCTCCAAAGAAGAAGCTGAGCCAGTAAATAAAGGGGTTTTACATCCGAGTAAGAAGAATAAAATTAATAGGCCAATAGATGGGCTTTCCATTGACTGTAACTTAGCTGCTAGGGGTTCTGAAATTGGTGTTTCCCAATCTGAAGCCGAGGTTCAGTATCTTAGTAAACAATTAGACCAGTTAGACGGACAAAGAAGGCTCTCTAACCATGATGGTTTTGATAGACGGGAAGAAGAATTGAGGTTATTGAGGGAGATAAATGAGAAGCTCGATATGGTACGAGACGAACTAAGAGGTTCAACATCTAAGAAATTTCCTCCTGCAGAAGAACCTTCACTAAATTCTGTCAGAGAGGTAATTCCTTTTTCTTTTATTTGTTCTAATCTCCATTGCATGTTCATTTCTGCCGATATTTTTTCTCACCCTGATCTTGCATCAAACTATTCAACTGGCGAATACCAAGCGTGTTCGTTTTATGGTTTCAGAGATTTTTACACTAACATAAATGCTATCAGCTGATTCTTGGTTTCACCTCATTGTAAATGTGCATGACAACATGGTTTAACTTTTGACAGGCGATGCTCTTCTTTACTCTGTAGGCCAGTTATCAGAGTGGTTCATCATGTCAGGAAAATCTACTGCCCAGCTGTTGTGAAATAGTGGTGAGAGGGAAATGACTCGTTTGGATTGGATTGGATTGGATTGGATTGGATTTTTTTGCAAGTGTAAATCAAAAAGCACAAGTGAGTTTCATAATTCATACTGTAAATGATTTACTTTGTTCATAATTTATAAACTACTACAGGATTGTACATCAACACATATTTTTATTGGTAGTCAGCTGTGGAAATCATAGATCCCAATGTTGCTCATTTCGTTTACGTGCATGAATCATGAATACGCTAGTTCTGTTACAAATCAAGAAACTTTCTCCATCTCTTTGAAAACTACTCTATGTTTCTTACTATGGCGCCAGAAGATGAAATTCGTATAGATGGTACAAATGTCATGGTAGTATCACCAGAGTGAAACCTTTCGAGTCTGTCCTTATCATCAGCAGTGTCTAACATAGTAGGCCTTGTAGAATGATTTTCTTGTGTGCAAAGAAGACCTAGTCAATAATTGCGATCTCCCACATGTTCTTAACTTCAGAACTCTGGTTGCTTGCAGCTATCAGTAGTGTTTGATCAATACTGTCCCCTAGCTTTCCACGATAATGGTTCTTTACCCATTGCGTCAAGTTCATTCCTTCCTTGAACATTTCATTACTTGGTCTCTTTCTGGTTACCATTTCCACAAGTAAAACTCCGAAGCTGTAAACATCACCCCTTGTTGATGCACTTCTTCCTTGTCCATATTCTGAAATACATGATAGAAAACAAACAATGAAAACGTCGGCAACATACACTGTTGTCTAGGACTCTAAGCCATACTTTTGCCTTGAGATAGATGTTTTCAGAGATTTCAAACCCCATCTCTATAGATCTGAGGTTTGTTTCATTCACTGTACGTTTAGGCCTATTGGTTCATTTTCATATTACCATCCCAAGGTCTCAAAGGTTAGGAACGACAGGAAATAGAGCTAGAGAGGAGCTGGAGGATCTATCTGTATAGAAAATAGAAATGACTACGAATTGTTCTCTTCTCGGACTCCTCTTTAGACAACGACATGATTTTGTAATGGGCTTAATTAAATTTGATGGGCTACAACTGAATTGGGTGGCTAAGGACAACTTGGGCTTGCCAAGAAACCTATTTACATTTTACAGAAATAAAACAAACGACTGACACTATCTCATAATTTTTGATAATACTAACAGAACTAATATATACCACGCCGGTTACACAAACACTATATGTGTGAGAGAGAGGAGCGGGCCCCACCAACCGGGCCCCACCAATCTGCCACTCCAGAAAAGTAGAGAATTGGGCTTTAAGGTTTAGTGGAGACCCTTTTTTTTGTTAGTGTTTATGTAACCCGCGGGGTATAAATCATTTTTGTAATATTTATGCAAGACTCCTTAACATTTATGCAACTGCCAGCAAAGAAGATGTTTGTTTTTTGAGTTTTTAATGCCCATAAAACAACCTCCTTGGCATAACAAGCTCAACAGATGAACGATTTTGCGATGTAAATCCAAAAGAACCATAGATGAAAAAATTCTGGTGTGTCGGATTGGTGCAACATGACAGGGAAGAATACACTGATGTGTCTCCGATATATTCTTGATATGTCTCCGATATATTCGAACATGAACCTTCGGCCCTGGCCAGTCAACTCGTTTGAAAATACATAAACCCAGTTGGACCCACAAACAAAATCCTTTCCCGAAGCCAACATGGGACCCACTTTGTATTTCAAATCTCAGAAAATCTAGGACTGAAAACAGGTGTCTTACTTCCATGGACCCACTAGTCATGGATTTCCTGATTATTTGTTGTACTTTAACATCATAAATACTCCCCATTTAACATCCTCCCCAGTTCATACGGTACACCTCAATCATCCACCGTTAAACACTCCTCAATAACAACGCTCACTTCCTCGAGATAAACGTCATCTCATCTCAACGAGGAGTATAATAACTGCCATATCCCATCACGAGTATCATATAAAACTGTTTTGGTGGGCCCCAGTAAATCACAACCTTTTCATTTTCTCTCTTTTTTTTCCTCTCGTCTCCTCTTCTCCCCAAATCTTCATAAAACCCTAACTCAGAGAAAACTCAGCAAAAGAAAAAACCTAATCATGAGTTCCGATTTGGTTCTTCATCACCACCAACAACAACAAGAAGAATCGTTATCGATTCTGCAGCAACAATCATCAACAGCGCCACCGGTGAAGAAGACACTAGCAAAGAGAACAACATCAAAAGACAGACACACAAAAGTGAACGGAAGAGGAAGAAGAGTCAGAGTACCAGCAGTATGTGCAGCAAGAATATTCCAATTGACTCGTGAACTAGGTCATAAATCTGATGGTGAGACTATCGAATGGTTACTTCATCATGCTGAATCATCGATTATTGCTGCTACTGGTACTGGAACTATTGCAGCGTCTACGGATCAAGTTTGTCATGAGGCGAATCGGCCGAGTCAACTCAGTAATGGTGTTGGTCTGAATGGGAATGGATTTTTTGGTATGCAGAAGTTTGAATCGTCATCTTCAATGGCTTCTTCGCAGCAGCAGCAGCAGCAGTCTATGTTTCGATTGGATTTGTGTCAACCGGTTGGATTGGAGTACTCTGTTCCCGGCAGTGGTGCTATTAATAACGGTGGCGGTGGAGGTGGTGGTGGTGGTGGTTATAATGGACATATGCCATTTACTGCCATGTTATTTGAACCTTCTGCTGCTGAAAACAATGAAGATCATCAACGCCATCTTCAAGAGAAACAACACCATCAGCAACAACATCTTGAAGATCAGTAAGGAGATTTATTATGTTATTTTAGGGATTTATTAATTTGATCTAAAAGAAAATGTAGGGTTCAGATTGTAGGTTATGGTTTAGAGTATATACTGGTGAGAAACATGAAATCATCATCATTTTGGTAAAATTATATCTTATCTCAGCTAACTTTGTCACTCCACCGTTCATCATCATGATTCATATTGATCTTGTGGTGGTAGTAGTCTTTACATCTGCCGGTGTAAACTCAAGTGTAAGAATAATTAATTTTATTTAGGTTCTCTATTTATTTATGATTTTATATCCAAACAAACAAAAACAAAAGTAGATTTTTGCAGTTTGTTGTTTTAGTTTTATTTCAGTGGGTGAGTTCAAAAAGAATCGTTGACCCATGTATTTTGTGGTGGCGCCCACATGCTCACTTTTGGTGAAGTGGGACCTACGCGCCTCTGTAGACGCACAGCTTTCAAGTTCTTCAGCCCAGTGACTGTCACTCTGTCTGTCAGTCTTGTTGCACCCTGGGGTTTCCACCAGGCTTGGCACTTATTGATTGGGTGATGAAACCCTGGGCGGGGCCCCTGCTGCTCCATCGGCCAATAGGGGTGCGCCACGCAGGCGGGGGAGAGCCTGGTGGACGGATCCGGGAGCCCTGTAGCAGTTTCGTGCTAGTAGTGGTCATTGGTTGGTCATATTCCATGAAAATTCTCTGGTTGCATTTTAGTTGTACTACCAATGGACTTGAAATGTAACCAATACGGCAAACCAAAATTGTGGCAAGAATTCCAAATTGACAGTGAAAAATCCCATGAAAAAATCTTACCAGGGCATTCAATTTCAGAGTGGAGACTAAACCACATACCACAAACGAGAATAATTTGATGGATGAGATGGTAAGCATGTTGGATACACTTTTTTTTTTTTTTTTGATGCAAAGAAAGATTGTATTGATGAAAAATTACTCTAGTACATTTGGTTGATCTTCTTCCATCCAGCTAATAATGTCTGGAGGAATATCATTGTAGAACTCAAAGCTTAAACCTGACTCTCTAGACTTTTTTGCAACCTGATGTGCAACATTATTTGCTAATCTATGAATTGACTTACAGAACCAGAACTTTGAACTTGAAAAACTTGGTTTAACAGCCAATATAATTCCCAAATTCGACCAGTGAACCTTAGACTCAGAACTATTCACTGACATTACTAAATTATCATTATCCGACTCAAAAACAGCTTGCTCTATACCCATGCTTTTTGCCCAGTCTACAGCCTCCTTTAGTGCAAAACATTCCAGTTGGATACACTTGAAATAATGAAAGTAGCTTTACTGAGACACCTTGAAAAGGCTACTGGTATAATACATCTTTACATTTGCACTACATAGTGTAGAAAACAACACACTGCTACTTCACCATAACAGTATATCAGCTCACTGAACTTTGTCTAAGCTTCTTCCTCCTCGAGATCTCAACAACTTATTTCATCTCCTGAACTTTATAAAGAAATGCGATTATCAAAAAAAATCTACAAATTCTGTAGTCCAACCAAAAATGGCAACTTTATGCCTCGATTTTGAATCAAGGTTTACTGGATTCGGACACTTCCTCTCCCGTTTATCCTACAATTATGAACATGTATCCTAATCGTGTCACTGCCAAGCGAGAATATCACAGAAATCTAGATAATTTGATGCCCCGAGATATAAAATGAATTAGCAAGCTTGTCTTTGTCTACCTCGATCAATCATAATTAGGTTGGAGAGAACCCACCAAGAGTAGCAAACCTGGGTAATGGATGAAAATAATTCTTGAGATACAAAACCAGGAAAATGAAATATAGAAAAATAAGAAGTATTTAGACCTCCAAATTTGACTTGCCTTTCACATAACCACCATCCAAGGTCTTTATCAATGTGGTTTAAGAAACCCGTTATAGCGAGCGCACCAACACAGCAAAAAACTGTAAAAACAGTTGCAACACCATAGGATCACTGAACTGAGCTCAACAAATGCAGACATGTAGGAACCCTGGGATATTTCTGACGGAATAAATTCTACAATTGAAACACAAACTCTCACAATGTATTCAACAGCTTTTTCCATATTGATTTTATCCAAGCTATGCAATAGTGAAGACATGAAACTGCAGCAATAAGAAAACCTACATACAAGGAAAACTGATCGTCAGAAACCAGAAAATTTCATTTTTCAATTGCGCAATCACAAATAAAAGAGGAATTGGGCAGCAAGAATGCACCAAGTATCAATTTCACCACAAATGTCCCCTGTATCTAACCCACCTTCACTCTGAAGTACGGCAATATCTGACCTTAAAATCAAGGATCCGAGACATGAATGGATCTGAAACCTCTTTGAAGAAACATTCACAGCAGTTGATACACAATAAAAGGTTACAGTTCCGTGTTTCATCAATGTCCAGCGCATCTAGCTTGTCAAGGAGAGCCTAGACTTGCACAGCACTAAGCGTTACAGTATGTGGGAATCATACCCAATAATATTGGATGCTTATGCAACAATCAAAGATTATATCACTGATTTTTCTTTTAGAAACTTGAATAAAAGAAATCGCCTTATCTCAATTGCTGTTCTTATTGTCAATACATGGATCTCATTTCTACTCTACAAAAGTTTTGCCAAGATTGGAATGCAATAGAAAATAAGGTGTTTTTTGACAAACCAAAGGCAATTACAATTAACTGAAAAGATTTGTTACAGCATGGTTGAGCTTACAGTTGAGGAAGTCAGGGGGTTCATTTCCCCATTCATCAGCAGTATGCATAGTTTTTACATATTTCGCTAGAATATCAGCTACATAATAACAAGCACGAGGTGTATATGTACGTGACCAACTAGGATACTTGGAAAACATTAACTGACGTCGATCTAAAAGATTCCTAACTTCCCAAGGAGTATGCAAACGTTTTATGATTAAAAAACTAGCTAACTAATTGATTATCTTACTCAGAGATAGCATTCTTCCATCCCTTTTTTTTTTGCCCAGCGAGTGGCTTCAAGTATTGCCCAGGCTTCTGCTTGTATTGCATTCTAACCTCTCTTCAGAAGTCCTGCTCCAATATACGTTCCTGCTGCAACAGTTCTAGTTAGCATTGCAAAACCAAAAGAGTTGGGTGAAAGTGAAAAACATCCATCTTAAGATAGACTTGCGGTGGTAGAGGCCAGTGCAGTTGTGCAAAGGAAAGATTAAGAGATGAATGGCAGATGTTGATGACACCAAATTATGAAAAATCATCCGTGTCCCTAGCTAAGAATGAAAGACATCCATATTGTGTCAAGGAGAGCCAAAACTTGCACAGCACTAAGCGTGTACAGCATGTGGGGATCATGACCAATATTACCAGCAAAGCCACCTGTACAAGGAAAAAGGAGAATAAAACATACTTTTTGACATATTGTTATATTGTTATGAATCTTCCAGCACTAAACAATCTTTTTGACATATTGTAATCTTTGGATGACCATAGAATACTTTAGGTCCAGTGTTGGCGTTTATGCACAAACCACTGTTAATGGCGCAATACAGCAAATAGAAGGTACATTTGAATTTAGTGAGAATAGATTGCTAAAGGCAATAAAAAGATTAGCTCACAAACCAGATTCATGTTGGCACTGCATGACCCATGAGACAACCTCATCTTGATCCACAGCTCCAAGCTTCCCCAGAAGAATTCAAGAGTGGTCAAACCCCCATATGCACCGGTCGTTCTCAGATGCTCCATCGCCACAGCTTCAAAACTATCCTTTTCCTAAAGGCAAAATATCAAAGCTGATTACAACAGAAAATTCCAAATCAGCAAACAGGTTCATTTAGAATATACATACCTTCTCGATTGATATAATGTATTGTACATGTTTCTCAGCTGCCAGTTCCCCCATATCTATCAAATCATAAATACTGTACATTAGATAATCGTTACACAAGATTCTTTCCTGAGAGATGAGTAAGACAAGTACGACTCTGCCCTCGAACTCAGTTACTTGGTTGTATCGAAACCCAATTTTCAAAATTCAGTTAATCCAACATTTTCCCCCAAATCCAAAGGTCCAGCAAACAACAATGCAACCATTATACAGTTTATACTTATCAATAAAATAAAATCTAAGAACTAGAACCCTCTAAATACCTTGTTTCTACTTAAATCATAGGTATCATCAATTTGGCCACTCTTGAACCTAATCTAATAAGTAATAACCCACTTAGTAAAATTCCTGGTTTGAAGTCAAATTTCGCCCGATTACGAATTCCAATAGCATCACTTGGGCAAATTCA
>JAJJMA010096019.1:0-14011 GCA_023529015.1 Papaver nudicaule
GTGGGGTATAAGGAAAAACTCTTCGGAAGAGGAGCAGAAAAGTCTAAAACCTAAGGCAATTTAGCATCAAGTTTATGTTTCCCTGCTTAGCTAAGAGGGGAGCAGCATTAGTTTGTCCAGATTCCGGACCTAGCTTCTTGATTTGTTAGTTTTTTCGTTTTGTAGCTTGTGATAGGGAGGCAGTTTGAGTGAGTTCCCTTAATGCGATTTTTGTATTCTTTTGGCTCCGCTTTTGCTTTAGAAAGAATGCAAAGCAAAAGAGCACTAGGGCACACTGTGTGCGACCACTGTGCCAAGTGACCAAAGAATTGTACATAGCTATAACAAACATTCTGCGGCACGGGTTACTCCCAACCATCGACAGGTTTTAAAAGTACTGATCGAACTCTGGCACCCAAAATTCCTCACAAAAACATATACACCATTTCCTATATGCATGCCCGATCGACTTTCTTGTCAAGTGTTGCAGACCACATTCCGTTTTAAGACATTATCGACCTAATTTGTTGCTATCAATCGATTCTGGGTTTTTTTCTTGGTTTTCGTTTGTCTAAATCATGAAATTCTCTGGGGAAAAAACATGAAAAATCTTCAAGGCCGATGGTCATAACCATGATGATTTTTCTACAGTCAAGAACAATCGTCATGATTTTAAGACAAAACCTTGACGATTTTGTCTCTGTAACTTGAAAAAATTGAGTATTTTTCATACAAATCATAGTGTTTTTATTGAGCTAAGCTCCTTATTGGAGCATCATTCGATTATAGTGATTATTCGTCATTTTAAGATAAAATCTTGACGATTCTAGGTTAATTTGAAGTCTATGTTTCATGGATTCAATGACATTTTTATTTTATTTTTATTTTTATTTTTAAATCTTAGATAGATGGATATCTAGTAGTGATTAAATAGTTAGTAGGGATGAAGAACTATGGATTATGAATGTTTGTTTTGAATGTGAAGGATGATAGTGATTATTGATGACCGAAACTTGATCAAGATCATCATGATTTTTGATAATGGAGATAAGTCTTGATGAAGATGATGGTGATGAATTAATCATATCATTTATTTTTACTAATCAAATGGAGTTAACACCTAATAATATATCAATAATCTCTCTAATCAAGGGTCGTTTTGTATTTAAAAAAATATATTTCATATGGGATGACCTTTTTACTTTATTATAACCCTATTTTGGCATTTTGTGTTCGCCCTTATTAAAACAAACCTCACCCTTAAAATAGCCAGGCTTTTTACGCCCCACCACGATTATTTCAAAGCAATAAAGTTGAGAGTCTAATATTAGTAGAAGTTAACAAAATCATTCTCCTTACAAGAAAACAATTAAGAGAACCAATGAAACTATTCATAGACCGGAGAAAAGGCCATGCCTGGTTTTCACATACAATAACACATTTCAAATATAAACTTGCTCTTCAAAGGATCTTCGATTACAAGTAGAAAACTAGCTAAAATGGATTAACTAATACAAAAATTAAATCTTATCTTTACTCGGATGAAACAAACCCAAATACAACAAATCATCGCAAAGCAGCACAAAAAGCAATTGATTGGAATCTATCGAATATTTTGAAATCTTTCTGCAATTCAATCAAGACTAATTACCCGCAGATTCAACAACGACAGCATAATTTTTTGAGAGGAAAACTCACTGTGAGGAGAAGTTCTTGATTGTTGATGGGCATGTAATTGATGTTTTGTCTTCATGAAAGATGAACATGAAGAGATCTGTTGGCTGCTGTTGAACTTTTAGTGTTAGGGTTTTTGTTTCGTTTTTATGGATGAGGGCTTATATAGATCTACCCCGCTTAATGCAGGGTTTATTTCTGACCGTTGATTTGTATTCCATTTCCTAACCAGAATTTTTTGACCGAACACAACTACTAGGGTATCACCCAGGCCTTAGGCCAGCTGTAATTAGCAGCACGTGCACTTTGCGGTTACTTAAACATTTCACCAAGAAAAATAACCCCTTATAAGCCCACCCTGGATAGATGAAGTAAATTGCAGGGGCTTCAATTTCTTATCGCCCCTATATCAGCGCTACACAGAATTTGTTGTGGAGACCATTTATCACTTGGGCACTTTCATCTATCTAGGGTAGTTTGGTCGGTGCTAAGCTGATGAACCCATAATCGTGCAACATTCATTTCGATATCGTCCATCTGTTACCCTTGTTCATCAACCAAAACTGTCATAATCCCACCAAATCTTCTAGTCCCATGAATTCCACCTTCTGAATCCTGCAACCAAACGCACCATTGTTGTTGGAATACTGGTGACATCAATATTGCTATTAAAAATGAACCTGTAAGCAAACTTTACACTAAACAAACCATTGAGTTCCAATCCAAAACTGGCTCATTTTGAGGATATTTCTGAAGATGGGGTTTAAGGAAAAACTCCACGGAAGAGGAGCAGAAAATTCTAAAACTTAAGAGATCGAGAGCTGTCAATAAAATTGCCGGATACCAGGAAAAGAACCACCAGGAATGTGGTTGTCACTGCATGGCGGTACCTCGATGCTACTTAGAACTAGTTTGCCAATGTCTAGAGACTGCGTCTAGCTGCCTGTCTCCCCTGTATCCTATTAGCTACATGACTTTCGTAGGATGCTCCATGACCAGGAGAATCACCCACCATCTTCACAACGTTCTAAGTTCATTCATGTTATTCACATTACCAGTCACTATATAACCAGCTCTACCCACAAAATTAGCACTATTTTGCATGAAAATTAGCAATATTATTGATATTTGAAGATGCTCCAACACTAACATCATTATGAACAACTGGAACCCAGTCGAATTGTAGTCCTTCTGTGTCTCAACCTGAGTAGCTCGCATAGTCTCGTCCGAGCTACCTGCTTGTGGGATTACACTTTAAGAACTATGAGTATGAGTAGTTAATTTTCTTTTTCTTCTTGTTTCACATTTTCCTATAAAATGACGCGTCCCATTTATACCCTGCTTAGATGATGAAGCACCATAACTCTGTTTACCTAAATAAATCTGTTATGGCTTAACATTTTGCGTTTCTCAACAAGCTATTGCAATTTTTTTTGAATGAAGCACGATACATATACATACAGGTTATCAATAGCTAAAAAAAAAATAACACCAATGAACCCATTCTAGAGACTAAATAACAAGCAATAGATCTGCTTTTCTGATAGTCTGTTCAATGAAAAATTCCTCGCTCAGTAGCACCAGTGTAATCCAGTGAATCAAATTTTAAGAGTTCATCAACACGTAGTCCTTCTCCTCAGAAAGTTCTCAGATCCTCGTAGAAATTTGAAAAATAAGTGACAAACAAAGATTACAAAGATCATGCTACCGGCGATGACAACACAATCACTAAAATATTGGTTTTATGAGAGGAAATATGATTATGAGGAAAATTTGTTATTGTTGATGGTTGTATTCGGTGATATTCTTTCCATTGATGATGGATCATAAATGAGAGAGATCTGTTAAATTTATAGGGTTAGGGTTTGGATTTGACTGCATAAATGAAGGAGGGGGAACAAAGAGCTGGGGCACAACTATGCTTCTTCTTATAAGGCTTAGAGTCCTGCCCCTTTGGTGTAGGGTTTATTTGTGTTCGTTCATTTTGTTTAAGGTATATGATCTAACGGATAAAGATGAATCTGAGAATCATGACTGATCCCACCATACTTTAGTAAGACGGTTGGAACTGTGTAATTTATACATGTGGAGGATTTAAAGGATTAGTTTCTTGCTAGCCGTTTTCCTCCGGGTATTATTGCCATCTGGTCACTGCTGGTTCGGAAAGAAGATAAGAGCAGGCAGACCCATGGGATGGCCTTAAACAATCTCCGGCCGCTAGTTGTTGTTTGGTACATTGGTAGTAGGAAATCTAATAACGAACAACAGCAGGGTTGCATTGGACTTGCTAAAGGATCAGAGTGAGGAACACCACCAAATAAATTGAATGGACTTATGTTAATAATTGTTTTATGAATGAGCAGTTTTGCATTGCTTAATAATCACCAGCTATAGCTATTTGGTCTTGCAAAAGTAAACTAATGATTGAGTGAGGAGGAACTACACAAAACATTGAAGCTATTAGAGCTGAATTGAATTCCGCCTTCTGCAATAGATTAGAATTTAGAAATGGTTCCAATATTTTCTTTACCCAATAGTGGTGTGCAGCTCTCAGTCTGTTGTGTTCATACGGATAGTCATAGGGCTCAATCTTGGAGATTGACTACGTTGGGCCAGACGAGAGTAAATGGGCTCGTTTCTTGATTCCCAGCTTTCCTAAGACAAAATTTAACAAGTATGGCGTTTAATTGTCCCTTTGACTCCGAATAACAAAGGAAATTGAGAAACTAAAAATAGCCAAGCAGAAGAAGTCAGCATGGATGGATAATCTTCACAGTGAAATTTTAGAGAACATAGTTTTTAGAAATTTTGAATAGATATTAGTTATAGAGTATTTATAACTTCAAACTGTGAAGGGTTGTGTCCTTTCATGAAACCCTTTCAATTCGAATTATAAGAGATGTGACTCTCCATGAAGGGACTCTTCCAATGGACATGACCTTCCATGAAGAGACTCCTTGCTCTTTCCTAAGAGTCACTAATCTTATATATAAACCCCCTTCATGATGCAAACAAAACACAAGAAAACACAAACACAAAATCTGATTTGACTTGCATTCATAGTTGTCTAGTATTGAAAGAGATAAACTCTAAGTTTGGTTCGCCGTTTCTTTGAGTTTGGAGTGCTTGTCTAGTATTGAGAGAGATAAACTCTAAGTTTGGTTCACTGTTTCTTTGAGTTTGGAGTGCTTCTACTCGAAAAAGAAAGATCGTTGTATCCTCTGGGAGACGTTTCGCAGTAAAAACCCATTAGCACCGGAGTGGGGTGAATTTCATCTTAAGGACAGAGTATGTAATACTCGACTCGATCTACATATAGGTTCTAATCTTTTGTTTCTTTGGTATAGTCAGTATTTCGGAACAACGTCAACTAACAGAAGAAAATATCCAACAATAGTTTCTAGAACCCCAAGCAAAATCCTCCCAAATAAAAACATTTACACCATTTCTTAATTGCCAGATCTTTAAGTGACGAAGACCGATTTTAATTTCTAGCCCAAACTAGCTACCAATTTTGTTTATCTCAATCTAAATCCAGCGGATGAGACATTTATAATAAACTTAACAAGCCACAAATAAATTCTTACACCACACAAGTAACTATGCAATCAAACTTAACAAGATGCAACTAACAGCATGAAAAAGTAATACACGATGATTACAAAATTAAAGATGCATTACAAAGGAGATTCTCATAACAATAGATAGTGTCACAACCTCAATTTGCGGCCTTCAAAACCTTGCAATTTACTTAAAGATTGACCCGGCAATACTAGTGGTTCTCGTGAATTAGGCTTCACTCAATAGTACTCAGCCTTATAAGATTGTGCCAACACATACAGCCTTTACCAAACTCGAGTTCTGCAACAGAAGTCTTCTTCTTTTCATTCTTGTTGTTCTCTCTTGATCATAAGGAACCCATATTACTTACAATTCCTGCCATACCATCAAATCACGGATAAACAATGCAATGAACACAAATGTATATCACAATAAACTCATATTATTGCTTCAAAGGGAAAGTACAACCAAAACAGGCCATCTTGGCCTACAGATTACACTTTGTTTTTATGCCTAACACTCAATAGAAAGACTGACTTAACTCTCTACTCTGCTTTTCTCTCGACTCTCCTTCCTATCCTAAGCTTGACAAAATAACTTTTTACTTGTTGTATTGCTTGCACTGTTGCTGCCTATCTGCTGTCGTGCAATATTTTGCAATTCACCTAAACAACAATATCATTTCGTCAATCCGAACTCATGTCCCATGCTTTCCTAATTAGCTTATATCTGGTCATTGCATATCTTAGGCTTAATGCTGCGTAGCACTTTCCCCATGAATCAGATTTACTTCGAAAATAAAGAGGCAAGGCTTTATAAACGAAAACATTCATTCATTGCTACTCTTACATAACCAGAACATGTACCATTACATGATGATCCAACCTGATCATTTTGAAAGCAAAAAACTTCTACAACAAAGCAAATTGCTTACACCAAAGCAAAGTTTATACAAACTTCAAAGACTCAAATAAAAGTCTGTACAACCAAACTCTACACACAGAGTTTGCATTAACTAACAACAAAGACAAATAAACAAGGCCAGAAAACACCCATGCTTTCTTCCTTTGTGTTGCCTAAGGAGACAACAACACACTTCTTAGTCTTGGCTTAGTCTCTTCTACGATCAAAGCGAGATGCTACCTCACTGCGAGGCCGTTTCCTTGCACCTTCACTTTGTTCATCTCGAGTCTTACTAGAATGATCCCCATAATGATCCTTACTTGGTCCAATAAGTTTCGCCTTAGCTCTTTGCAAAGTGCATACCTTTGCAAATTAAATATCCCTAGTACTTCCGGGACGTAGGGAATGGCATCTCATCTGCTGGCGCGTAATCAGCAAGTACTCAGCCTTATAAGATTGACCCGTCAATACTAGTGGTTCTCGTGAATTAGGCTTCACCCAATAGTACTCAGCCTTATAAGATTGTGCCAACACAATCAGCCTTTACCAAACTCGAGTTCTGCAACGGAAGTCTTCTACTTTTTTTTTCTTGTTGTTCTCTCTTGATCATAACCAACCCATATTACTTACAATTCCTGCCATACCATCAAATCACGGATAAACAATGCAATGAACACAAATGTATGTCACAATAAACTCTTATTCTTGCTTCAAAGGGAAAGTACAACCAAAACAGGCCATCTTGGCCTTGGCCTACATATTACACTCTGTTTTTATGCCGAACACTCAATAGAAAGCCTGACTTAACTCTCTACTCTGTTTTTCTCTCACTCTCCTTCCTATCCTAAGCATACACTTGCTTGTATATAAAGGAAATATTGACCAAACGTGCATAACTGCTGCACATGCTTTGGACATGCCATCTGTCCAAAGTAACCGTCAATAACTGACTTAAAGTGGCTTGTAACTGACCAGTTCCTAGCATCCTTGGCCAACAGCTCTACATCTATCCCATATGGTTACTCGTCCTCCATCTAGGCCACAAATCCACTCTATAACCGTTCCATCTCGTCTCCATACTTTGACCACGCGTGTCAAGCCACAACTTGACTTATAACCGTCGCTTTGAGCCATTTCGCACCAATACCGCATCACTAAGCTTCACAGCTTGCTTGGCCTTGGCCTTTACTATCTAGGACGCATATGCTAGAGTAAATCCATGCCATTATGCCTATATTGTTTCTGTCAACTCGCTTCTACGCATTGGATAAGTACTTCGACAATGGTGATGCATGCCAAATGCAACACTTACTTCGCGTATACTGTCCAAGCCTTGGTCATGGCCTTGGTCATGGCCTTGGATCAGTACATAGGCCATCGCATAGCCTATGTCAAGTCCTTTGCATATCCCTTGAGCTGGGCTAGCTCATGTTCTCGGACTCATGTCAATACACCGTCACATGGTGCATGCGCATTGGCCTACTCTTGCCTATGCCATGAAGCTTCATTTGTAGGATGATTGTCGCTTCATTGCTGGGCCAATGTTAGGGACGGTAATAAACCTCCCCCACCCAATTTGTTCGTCGTCCTCGACGAACGCCATCAACTCCTGTAGTCGATGAAACCATTACTGCTTACACAAGTTAGGACATCCTGATACTTAGCGCGCAAGTTGGCCTAAATGTGCGTCCATGCCAACTGTTCTGTAACAACATCACTTAATTTGTCGCCTTGCCATTAATCTCATATGCTTGAGCCTTGCTTTGACGTCGTGCACTACGCCTTCCCTGTAACTCTAGTTATGCATCAATACCCAAGTGTTAAACTTGCAACTCTTCTTGGCCAAACTTCTTTTCATTAGCCTTGAATCGCCTAAGTGTCATCTGTGCCTAAGGGTACACAGTTTTGACACGAGGCCCTTATTGTTCAGTCTTTACTGTCCATCTTGCAGCCCTCTTCCCTGCTGATCAATCATGATCATGGCCTTAGTCTCATGCCTTCAACTTCCGACTTTGGTTGCATCCTACAACCAACCAGGACTTATACGTGACTTGGCCTTCGCGTTCTCAATCAGTTTTGTTGACTCATTGAAATGAATTCTCCATGGCCCTCCGTCAAGCTTCGCATATAATGCATAATGGTTTTTGGCATATCCATCATACACCCTCTATTGTTGCAAACATATTCAAGAACTCGCTTCCTTGAATGTCGTGGTCAAGTATAAGCATTATACTTGCTCCAACTGTTATGCACTTGGCACATTTCCTTGTGACAATCTCGTCTCGACTCGCCTAAAGCAAACTGTTGAGTTGCATAGCCTATGACTAACTTTCTTTGGACATTCTATTTGGCCAAATCTTTTGACCGTCCATTGCGCTTTGCCTTCAAAGCCAATACGTCTCCTAATACTTCTTTGAACTACAATGCCATTTGGCCTTTGGATATAATGTGTTTTCCAAGGTCATGAGTTATTCCTAACTCATGTATATTGACAAAATAACTTTTTACTTGTTGTATTGCTTGCACTGTTGCTGCCCATCTGCTGTCCTGCAATATTTTGCAATTCACCTAAACAACAATATCATTTCGTCAATCTGAACTCCTGTCCCATGCTTTGCTAATTAGCTTATATCTGGTCATTACATATCTTAGGCTTAATATGCTGCGTAGCACTTTCCCCATGAATCAGATTTACTTCGAAAATAAAGAGGCAAGGCTTTATAAACGAAAACACCTTCATTCATTGCTACTTTTACATAACCAGAACATGTACCATTACATGATGATCCAACCTGATCATTTTGAAAGTTAAAAACTTCAACAACAAAGCAAATTGCTTACACCAAAGCTACAAACTTCAAAGACTCAAATTAAAGTCTGTACAACCAAACTCTACACACAGAGTTTGCATTAACTAACAACAAAGACAAATAAACAAGGCCATAAAACACCCATGCTTTCTTCCTTTGTGTTGCCTAAGGAGACAGCAACACACTTCTTAGTCTTGGCTTAGTCTCTTCTACGATCAAAGCGAGATGCTACCTCACTGCGAGGCCTTTTCCTTGCACCTTCACTTTGTTCATCTCGAGTCTTACTAGAATGATCCCCATAATCAGCCTTACTTGGTCCAATAAGTTTCGCCTTGAGTGGACAGCTCTTTGCAAAGTGCATACCCTTGCAAATGAAACATCCATTGTACTTCCGGGACGTAGGGAATGGCATCTCATCTGCTGGCTCATCATATTTGTTGCTGTCATCAGATTTGGCCTTGCTTTTGGCCTTGCTACCATATCCGCGAGAATCTGTAGCTGGCGCGTAATCAACAAGGTTCCTGACCACGTCTATGGCCTCTTCAACGTGCTGAACTTTGCATATCCTAAGTTCTGCATTAACCCATGCTCTTGCACCTGATATGAATTGGAACATCTGATCTTCTTTACTCATCCCGCGTACTTGTTGCACCCATGCAGAGAAGCTATCGACATAGGCCTGTGGTGTATCCATCATTGTTAGCCTACGTAAGCTTTCTCTTGCATACCAAGCATCATTACTTGGCATGAATTGACCTCTCAATCCTTCTTTTATGTCATCCCATGACAACGGCTTGGAAAATCAAGCAACTTCCTCTTCTTGCAGCATGGTTCTCCACCAAATTTTGGCATCACCTCCAAGGTATGTACCAACGAGAGTCGGCATCTCTTCTCCTTTGATTCCATTAGCTTCAAAGTATGTCTCAGCGTCATACAAGAAGTTCTCAATTTCTCTAGCATTCTTGGAACCCGTATACATTTTTGGTTCTTGGACTTGAGTATTATTCTCCTTGATTGCATCTGCCCCTGCAAATGCTCCAGCATTGATACCTTTGTGAAGGCTTGTCATCTCCTCGGACATTTTCTTCACATGCTCCGTTAGTATGGACTTGACATCACTGAATTGACCCTTCAATCTAGCAACTTCGTTACTAGTTTCCCAACCTGACAATGTGGCATTAGAAATTCTGTCTTCCAACGATCCAACTCTTTCATCAAACGTTGTAAACCAGTGCGATGTTCTTCCTTCAAGTAAGTCTAGCGTTTGTTTTTCCTCAGAAACAACAAGAATATCTATGGCATTCGCACCAATTTCCATGGCCATTTTGTTAATGCCATACTCCTCTAGTTGATCAAACGTACCCGGTAGTTCTTCGTTGATCAAATCACGATTAGAACCCATTCTAATGCAATTTCTCTGAGATAAAACGCAACGCACACTTGTTCGCAGGAAACTAGCTTAAGAGAGAAAGAAATACTTGTGTATTATCCAACAAATACACTGACTATGCACCCAAACACAGCCAAAATCAGCAAAAACAGAGCCAAAACGCGCTCTGATACTCAAACACTCACACCCTCAATTTGCGGCCTTCAAAACCTTGCAATTTACTTAAGGATTGACCCGACAATACTAGTGGTTCTCGTGAATTAGGCTTCACCCAATAGTACTATAAGATTGTGCCAACACAATCAGCCTTTACCAAACTCGATTTCTGCAACAGAAGTCTTCTTCTTTTCTTTCTTGTTGTTCTCTCTTGATCATAAGCTACCCATATTACTTACAATTCCTGCCATACCATCAAATCACGGATAAACAATGCAATGAACACAAATGTATGTCACAATAAGCTCTTATTCTTGCTTCAAAGGGAAAGTACAATTAAAACATGTCATCTTGGCCTTGGCTTACAGATTAAACTCTGTTTTTATGCCTAGCACTCAATAGAAAGCCTGACTTAACTCTCTACTCTGTTTTTCTCTCACTCTCCTTCCTATCCTAAGCATACACTTGCTTATATATGAAGGAAATAATTGACCAAACGTGCATAACTGCTGCACAGGCTTTGGACATGCCATCTGTCCAAAGTAACCGTCAATAACTGACTTAAAGTGGCGTGTAACTGACCAGTTCCTAGCATCCTTGGCCAACAGCTCTACATCTGTCCCATATGGTTACTCGTCCTCCATCTAGGCCACAAATCCACTCTATAACCGTTCCATCTCGTCTCCATACTTTGGCCACGCGTATCAAGCCACAACTTGACTTATTACCGTCGCTTTGAGCCATTTCGCACTAATACCGCACCACTAAGCTTCACAGCTTGCTTGGCCTTGGCCTTTACTCTCTAGGATGCATATGATAGAGTAAAGCCATGCCATTATGCCTACATTGTTGATGTCAACTCGCTTATACGCATTATGCGCATCTTTGGCTAAGTACTTCGACAATGGTGATGCATGCCACATGCATCACTTACTTCGCGTATACTGTCCAAGCCTTCGTCATGGCCTTGGATATGTACTTAGGCCATCTCATATCCTATGTCAAGTCCTTTGCATATCCCTTGAGCTGGGCTAGCTCATGTTCTCGTACTCATGTCAATACACCGTCACTTGGTGCATGCGCATTGGCCTACTCTTGCCTATGCCATAAAGCTTCATTTGTCGGATGATTGTTGCTTCATTGCTGGGCCAATGTTAGGGACGATAATAGATAGGCACTGATGAAGAGGGGCTGTAACATTTTATATTTAATCAGAATGACAGTATAAACTAAGAACATCATTTGTGACACTAGTGGCAGTATATCTTCATTTTCGACTGTAATAAAGAAGAAAGAAGAGGTATCTCCCATTCTTCTTCAAATAAAGGTAGGATGAAGATGAAAGTGAAACAATCGTCTAACTGAACGGTCATAGAAGCAGATGCCTACTACAAATATGAGAAGGTTGGACCGTATAATTTAGGGTTAAAAAGGACCATGAACAAAATAATCTATAAAAATGGTAGACCAATGAATCAAACACATCATGGTTTTATGAGAGGAAATATTATTGTGAGGACAAGTTATTGATTGTTGATAACCATGTAATTGATGTTCTTGTTTCCATTGATGGATTATGAAGAACAACATGAGAGATCTGATCATTTGCTGGCTACGGTTGTTTTAGATCAGGGTTAGTGTTTGGATTTTGACTGCAAAGATGACGGAGAAACAGAGATAAAGGTAAGACAACTATTCTTCTTATAAAGAGGAGAGACACGCCTTTTTGGTGTAGGATAAATTTCTGATCGTTGATTTCTTTTCATTGTTTTGATTTAACGTCTCACACGTATTATATAGCCTGATCAGGATTTTTGACCGACCTATCTATTTGGATGGGTAGTTTGGTATGATGACTAGTAAAATTTTGGGGAAATGATCCACCAATAAATGAATCCTATAAATCAGACAGCATACAAGATGGTTCGACAACCTGTTGTCCTCATTGATGCCCTTATTTTTATGATTTGTGACGTTGGTAACAAAACTTGGTTTGGCCATTTATTCAGCTCATGTAGAATTTGATCCAATTATTCGCATTTCTTGAATAGTTTCTAGCTAGCTATTTGGTATTTGGTACTGAGCCAATATTGAAGAAGCTTATTTAGTAATGAACTGCAGGGTTGTGTTGGACTTGCAAAGGATGGAGCGTAGGAACTTCAACAAATTCTAAAAGGAGCCATTTGAGATAAGGAAGTTGATTAAGTAGATGAATGGTCATAGAGATATCCTCATGCTAGAAGCAGCTAATAGTTTTGGTTTTAAAATCCTAATTAAATTTGGCCCCATGAGAGAGTAGTTGGCCCAATGAAATTTTATACCTATCTAGGGATACTTGCTATGGGGTGTCAAAAATAGTGGAATATACTAGATTGCCCTTTGCATTACACTTAATTAGAAATCTGATTTTCCTAATCATAATCATGATTTTTTAATCACATTTCTATTTCATTTCAATCATATATATGTGTTCTTCTCTTCTTCTTCTACTTCTAGGTTTTTATAACACCTTTTTTTTTGAGTTCAACAAATCCTAATTTTATCATATCCTTAAAATCAACAAAGCAAGCTTACACTGTGTCGACAACAATCAAGTATGTAAAACTAACAGATGGTTACAATGTAATTGATTTGTACACGTAAATGGCATAATCGAAACCTTTCATCTCCAACAACAATTGGTTTTCTGTGTTATCATTAACTAACGATTATTGTTCACAGTAACAATCGTTGAATATTAAGTACTTTAGATACCGATTGTGCGTGTCTCTGATTTTTTTGAACCTACCCAAATCGTTACTGGCATTTTAAAATCGTTTTATGATATGTAAATTAAACACCGATTCTGGATGACAGGTCCATATATGTTAAACTTAAGTAATCGTTAGATAATTTGTTGTAGGTTCACTGATTCTGGTTCTTTCTCTCAGAAAGTTTTGACCTTATTTCTATTATCGGTTCTTATTAATCAATACATGCACCGATTTCGGTAAATCGTTTTATGGATGAATGTATATAGGCCGATTAGTCTCTTAATAGGTGAGATATTTAAGCCGTTTCCATCTTGTTTATGTAACAGGGAACCAGAATCAAGTGCTCAACCAACACCCACTGAACCATGTGCTCTAGTTGCACCTTCACCAATTCGCAATGATGAATCAAACCTTGCACTTGTGATTTATCAACCTCCCCCACTACCAATGTGCCTTGATCATCCACTTGTGATTGAGACACGACGTCAAAGGAACGAACTCATTGATCGACCACCCCCACCACCAACTCGTGATGATGAATCGAACCTTTCACTTGTGCTTTACCATGACCCCCCAGCACCAATTCGTGAGGATGATCCACGCGTGATTGATTTTCTAAATCGTTAGATGTTTGTTCTGAGATAAACCGATTAGTAGTTGATCAAGTATATGGTTTTCCCTGTCTATTTGTACCATAATCGTCATTTATATCCATTAATATAAGACGATTTTGGTTATTACATTCGGTGTAATAATCTGTATAAATGCACTGATTGATTTGTTTA
>JAJJMA010096030.1:0-12445 GCA_023529015.1 Papaver nudicaule
TACCAATGGAAGATTCATCAGAGCCACCATCAGAATACGGTGACATCTCGCAGATAACCGAGCAAATTTTATTCGAGAAATACGAAATCGTACGTCTACTCGGTTGTGGTTCATTTGCAAAAGTATATCAAGCAAGAAACATACAAACGGGGCAAAGTGTTGCAATAAAATCAATGAGCAAGAAAAGTATCATTAAAGAGAGGTTGGTGTCGAACATCAAAAGAGAAATCTCGATTATGCGACAATTACATCATCCGTACATCGTCAAGCTATTCGAAGTTATGGCAACCAAAACGAAGATATATTTCGTCATGGAGCTTGTCAAAGGTGGTGAGCTTTTCGCCAAAGTTGCAAAATGTAGATTTAGCGAAGATTTGAGCAGACGGTATTTTCAGCAACTGATATCTACGGTTGGTTATTGCCATTCTCACGGTGTTTTCCACCGTGACCTTAAACCGGAGAATTTGTTGCTTGATGATAAGGGTGACCTGAAGGTGACTGATTTTGGTCTCAGTGCGGCCACACCGCAGTTACAAAATAACGGGCTGTTGTATACATTATGTGGAACACCTGCTTATGTGGCTCCAGAGATTTTAGCACAGAAAGGTTATGATGGGGCAAAGATTGATATATGGTCATGTGGTGTTATATTGTTCGTGTTGAGTTCCGGTTATCTTCCTTTCAATGACCAGAGTTTGATGGCGATGTATCAGAAAATATACAAAGGTGAGTTTCGCGTACCAAAATGGACATCACCGGGTTTACGACATCTTTTTTCACGGCTTCTCGATACGAATCCAGTTACTAGAATTACCGTGGATGAGATTATTCAAGACCCTTGGTTTCGGAAAGGTTATAAAGAGATCAACTTCGATGAACACGACATTAATGGTCTGACCAAAGGAGTGGTGGATCATGGAAACTACTACAGCTCGAAGTTCTTGAATGCATTTAATATAATTTCATTCTCTTCAGGATTTGATTTATCGGGTTTGTTTGAAGGCTTTGATAATTCGGTCAAGGTGGAAAGTGACCGGTTTATTACTGCAGAGACACTGGAAAACATTACTGAAAAGCTTGGTGAAGTCGCAACAAAAGGAAATCTAACGATGAGGAAAAAAGATTTGAACTTAATGTTGGAGGGGCAAAATGGGAAATTACTCGTCGGAATCGAAATGTGTCGGTTGACAGAAAAGTTAACCGTAGTGGAAGTGCGGTCGTCTGAAGGCGTTTGGAAGAAGAAGTTTCAGCCGGAGCTTAGTACACTAATTTACTGCCCGAAAGCAAGTTAATCGGGTAATATTATTTAAGCCTGATCTGTTACATTGGATAATGTAAAATAAGAATTAGTAGAAGTAAAAGTTGATGTGCCAACGTTATATTCATATGTTCAAACCCGAGTCATTGAAAGCACTAATTTGATTAGCAGATCCCTCGTATATATATGTTGAATGCATAATTTGATTATCAGATCCTCGTATGCTGAATGCAAATTAAGATTAAATAGATTTAAAGTACTATGGTGTGTTGCGTCAGAATCGAGTATATATATTATGATTGAGCAGTGGTGTCATTATTGTAAAGCGCATAAGCCTCAAGTTTCAGGAAGCAACAATCCTCATAAGAGTCATCATAATGCTCACCAGTGCTTGAATAAATTTATTAGTTTTTGTAAACCGATGAGGACACTCAAATGTGAATGTCGGGGCTGACACTGAATGCAGTGATAAAGATAATTGTGTTGGATAAAAATTTCATGAAGTACAACCAACACAATTGAATCTCCAACACAATTGAATCTACCAGCTTTGAAATTTCCATGACAAGCAAGTCTACCACCACCAAAGTTACCTCGATTATAATTGGAATATTTTTGAAATCAATTATTGAGGAGGTGAGTATCCTCGAATTATATTAGTAGGAGATTGATAAACAGATGAGATACATGTTTTGTATTGGGAAACATTAACAGAAGCAGATGTAAGATCTGGAAGGCCATGGAGGGTGTAAATACCAAATCTTCATCAGTTATTACTTGATTTATTTGAGCAAGTTAATCACGAGAAATGGATTTTGCTTTATAACTTACCTTAATTCTGGTACTTTCCTCAAATTTTGTAAATCTATCTTCAACCTAGATAGCATTCTAATCCTTCTCAAAAGTTTTCCAAACTTCATATGACTATTTACCTCTAAGAACCTGAACATCAGAACATGACACTCATCAGTAAAAGCACTGAGCAACCACTAGCGAGGATTGTTTAATCATGATTTAACCAATAAATGAAAAGTGGATTCGGAATTGGAATTAAATAGAGAGAAGCTATTGCAGTAGTTTCAGAACCTGAACATAACATCATCAGTTAAAACCCTAAGCAACCCGGCTCACGAGGATTGTTTAATTCTGATTCAACCAATAAATAAAAAGTAAATTTGGAATTAAAGAGGAAGCAGTTCAAAATCTTAGAGAGAAACATAAAACAAAAACTGTTACACCAGCTCTAAAAGCAAGTCTAACGACAGAAGAATTTCAAGTTTTGTGTGGACCGTAAATCTTAAACAAAAATGGTTTGTTGACCGAGCCAACTACCCAAAACAAATCCAACGGTAAAATTTTTCTCATCAATCCACTACTGATCTCAATATTTAAGTCACAAAATCTCTAAACTTTTGGACGCATAATCGGGACAACATTGGCAATTCTCTCGGTCATTATATCATTGTTGAATCCTGAATTGAATTTGACTTGTCAATGGTCAAACGTCAATCCACAAAAGTAGCCCGCAGGCCCCTGTACCTCCAACCCCCGTCTCAAACTTTTTTCTGCTTCTCTAATTCTTTTTTGGAGAAAAAAACCCTAGGTTGTCCCCTTTTGATTTTTACCCCTTATAGATCAAAATACTTCGATTGCTTCAAAGGGTTTGTTCTTTAGTTGATAAGGAATCTCTGCATACTCCTATTACTTATTTTCATCCAGAATCCAAAGAGAGGTACGTCTATTTCCGTTTCCCGTTTCTTTTGAAAAAATTGTCATGATTTGATTTAATAGTTTGATTGTATGATCTAGACAGTCATAACATTGTGTTTAGAAGTGGGTGGGGGTGATCTTGGCGACTTGTATGATATTGTAGTTCAAAATGCTAGGGATATGTTCTTAAAAGGTCAGGGCTTTCTAGATTTTTTCAAATAAGAATGAAGAGAAATTATAATTTTTTATCAACATAAGACTCTCAACTGAGTTCCTTTTATCAGGTGGGCAGGTAGAATTTAAGGAAAATTTAACAAGAATCCAACCGGAGAGATGTGGTTGCGCCGCTCACCAGTCATTCCAAAATTTGAAGCCTTGAGAAGATCAACCCAGTGCCCATGGATGCTTTATTCGGCCGCTTCTTATTCGGGCACTCCAATAAAGAAACCAAAGCTTGCTCCGCTGCAGGAGAGAAATATGATCGACAGATTCAGGCTTTGGGCTAAAGGAGGAGATGGAGGCAACGGGTGTTGTAGTGTCCGCCGGAGTAGGAGCGAACGTCAAGGTACACCTGATGGTGGAAGTGGTGGAAGAGGTGGGGATGTGATCCTAGAATGCTCTCCCAATGTTTGGGACTTTAGGAATCTTCAACATCATATGAATGCGAAAAGAGGTGGGCATGGAGCGCCTAAGAATATGATAGGAAGCCGAGGGGTGGACAAGGTTGTTCTGGTGCCTGTTGGTACTGTTATTCATCTTGTGGATGGTGAAATTCCTTCAGCTGTTGAAAATCGGTCATTGAAGGCTTTGGATCCCTGGGAACTCCCTGGTGCGCTTGAGGTTGATTCTTCTGAATCCGACTCCTCCAATGCAGTGGAAGTTTTGAACATAGAAGATCTGGGTGTGGCAGCATCTACCCTTAAAAGCAGTAATGTAAGCTCAGCTAGCACGTGTAAAACTTCGCGCACTTCTTCCGCTGAATTTCAATCTGCATCATCTTTTAGTAAATGCCAACCAAGCATCAACAAGGAAGAATTTATATCCCATCTGGAAATTGGTGAGCCTGAGAATGAAGACCTAGAGAATACTGATAGTATAAATGAAACTGAGTTAGATGAAGATAGTATGGAAAAACAAGAAGAAATCCAATACAATGTTGCAGAACTAACAAAACAAGGTCAGCGAGTTCTTGTTGCCCGTGGTGGAGCTGGTGGCCGAGGTAATGTTTCTTTTGGGAAGCATTCCAAGTTCAAGAGTAAACTGTCAGATGATAAAGATCAACCTTCATTGTCAATTGGTTTGCCTGGTTCAGAATCTGTGCTCGTCTTAGAACTAAAGAGTATTGCTGATGTGGGTCTTGTTGGGATGCCAAATGCTGGTAAAAGTACTCTTTTAGGGGCTTTATCCAAGGCTAAACCTACAGTAGGGCATTATGCGTTTACAACTTTAAGGCCAAGTATAGGAAGTTTGAACTATGATGACTTCTTCTCTGTCACAGTGGCGGACATTCCTGGAATTATAAAGGGAGCTCATGAAAATCGTGGGCTTGGGCATGCATTTCTGCGGCACATTGAGCGAACAAAAGTTCTTGCCTATGTGGTAGACTTGGCAGCAGCGTTGGATGGTAAAAAAGGTATACCTCCATGGGAACAGATTAGAGACTTGGTTTTAGAGCTTGAGTTTCATCAAGAGGGTTTATCAGGTCGGCCATCCTTGGTAGTGGCCAATAAAATCGACGAGGAAGGAACTGAGGATGTCTTGGAAGAACTAAAGATTAGGGTTCAAGGTGTGCCCATTTTCCCTGTTTGTGCAGTGTTGGGAGAGGGTGTGATCGAGTTAAAAGTTGGTCTTAGATCACTAGTTAATGGTGGTGAGTATCAGAAGCTGGAGTTGGACAAAATTGATGTTGATTAGGGAACTGATGACATCCATTATTTCAACAAGTATGACCATCTGAAAACTTCCTTCAGTTTTACCTTGGATGTTGCAGCTCTTGCAAGTACAGATTGGTTGAGTAAAGTGATCAATTGGTTTACATTATAATGTTGCAGATGTTTTGCGAGTTTACCTCTCCAGCTTGTGTGTCAACCATTATCCTTTGCATCATGGTGGTGGTTTACACTAATTCATTTCATTTCCCACCATTCGAAATCGGATTCACTCCTTTAAACTTTGTTCGCTTAAGCGGTATTCCTATTGGGAATGGTCATTTTGAATTATGCTCCCACTTGGAAGATTGTTTGGAGAACGTTTAAAAGACATCAACTTGGAAGCCAATGGACTTGACATTCCACATTTTTTGTCCACGCTTGGAATTGCTTGGATTCCGCCGTTAGACTTGCTCTAACAGTAATGTATGTGTTAAACAGAATAATTGAGCGGAACAACTGCTGACTTAGTTTTGTATTCAGTCAGGTTCTAGATTGTTTGGTTTCATAAGTGCTGGTGCGACCCTCGGCCTTCTTCGTGGCTCTTTGTTTACTTCTGGAATGGATCTGCTAGGACCTTGTACATTTTCATTTTTCCCCTGTTCCAAGTTCTGTTACTTCGACGTTACTACCTGTAAAGAACTTATGTTTCTGTTTCAGTTTTACTTGTCTTTGCTGCCATCTGGATGGAACTAGCTGCACAGTCAGCTGAAAGCATCTTGCAAGGATATAGTATCCCATAGCCTGAAGTCTGAAAAGCTTAATCCATCAGGTCAGTAGCATTATTGGATTTGTGCCTATTATTTCATAAGCAGATGCCAAGAGATGATGTGAATTCGCTCTATTATATTGGTAAAATAAATTATTTCCAGGATCATGCAAATTCTTTGATATGTAGGATAGACTGATCCTGTCCTTTCTGTCTTAAATGATGAGCTATTTATACGTTCGTACAATGACGCTTATCTTTTCTTTCTTGACTACTGCGTTGTCTGGTCTCAGAGAAACTGATCATAATCAACAAATGCTCAATACTGATGAAAGAAGAAGACTTAGTCTTGTGGGTCTTCCCAGAAGTCTTCCGCTATTGGGAAGCTTCAGCTTTGGGTCATATTAGAGGGAGAACAACTAATAATGTCATCCCCGTACCTGTGTCTCTTTTCTTATGTTTGGTGCAGTTGTCTTGTCCTGCGTTTTTCTGCCGCAAAAAGATTTGAAATGCTTCTTATTCCCACTAATGAATAAGTCTTGCCATTGTACTAACTTGTATCTAATGACAGAAAGTAACTGTAATTGCGATGCTACAGCTGCAGGGATGTACAAGCTGCTATTCAGCATGCTTCATAAGAGAATTTCAGCTGTCCCTCTCTATGCTTTGCATGTACGTATATGCAAACTTCTTCCTTGATTGTCAAAATAAGGTTTATTCTCATTTGTTATCCACAAACTTAATTGCTTCAGGCCCAACAAGTTCACATGATCTAGCTAAATATGTTTCAGTATACATCTTATCACTTTACACTTTACACTTTACAGCTAAACATTTATTTGACGTGCACGTTATTAGTGTGGAGATCGAATCAGTTCATTTTTTTTTTTTTTTGTCACAAATAACTTATGTTCCCTGTTTACTCATTGAATGGTTCAACCATGCCATGTATTTTGGTTTGTTGTTCCCGTTTTGATAGTTTACATAAACAAACTTGACTGTATTTTACATCAATAAACTTGACTACATCCTGTATTTGTTTCTGGATCCTCAGATTTGTTTCTTGTGCATCTTCACAGCGACGTCGCCAGGCCCATTTAGCCAAGCTCCAGGCCATGTCAAGGACTTTGTTAAAACTTCTCTGAAACTGGACAAGGCAGCTTATTTTTCTTTTTCCTTTTTATGTACAGTAAAATAGTTAGGATTCCATTCCAAAACTTAGTTTGGCAAAAAGCTGCAGTGTATGATTTACACCTTATACCAATAGATAGAGAACAAACCACAGGAAATTTTGGAACAAACACTTTAAGTTTAGAATAAACACTTTCTTTACTTCTTAGGATGAACATATTCCAGGCAATGTACCATCACGGTCGTTACATTAGCTAGCATTTAGTCACTTAAATCATAAACAATAATTAGCTGTTTGATGGTCCCATTAGGATCTCAACTTTGGTGTGTGGTGATTCTCATGGTCATCTGGCCGCGGCACATGTTGTAGGTGAGCTCATTTCGTACCAAGTTCTCAACTAGAGCTTATCCTAAGCTCTACCTGTATGAAATCTGAAATAATTTCTGTTCACCGTAAACAATGGCAGTTCTTGGCCATCATTTTTTTTTCCTGAATTTGAAAGGTTATATTAAAGTTGGACCGAAACCCACTACCTACGAGCCCAGGTAACTAGGAAAGAAATAAAGCAGAATCCCCACCCCGATGATGTAGACGAGTTTCGAACTCAGGGCGCCAGTGTCATCACCCGACGACTTTACCATTGTACCACTATTCTTGGCTATCATTGAGAACGGTAACAGACCAGTCCTGTTATAACACCGTTCTTCATGTTCTGGAGATTCAACTTACAGCTCATCAATATCTGAATCTTAGTTTGGTCCAGATTCTGAATATCCTTTCATACACCTAACATCAATAATAGTTGATATAGACCACCTGTCTTGATTAGATAGGTTCAATTATTTCTCCAATAACTAAGGGACACAGAATATTGAATCCAAATAATTTTGATTCAATAATTCATAGCAAGTGTGCACCAAAATAATGGAAAACCCATAGAATTGAAATGTAGATTCAAAACCCTCCACATAAAACCCACAGCCATGTTGAGGAGTGTCCCAATTGTTTATTGAATGCTTGGGTCTCATTTGTCAATTCATTCTGATACCAAAGAAATGTCTCTATTTCACAAAAAGTTTATATTTCATTTTGTTTTTTTTGATACAATTATATTTCATTTATTTGTGAAGAGGAATTTGAAGAGGAAGAACTAATAATCACAAGCTTACGTTTCTTAGTTTGTGGTTCTCAATAATACTATACACAAGTCATATTCCCCGATTTAATCAATCCATTCGTAACTCAACATCTGGCTAATTATCTTTTTTTCGAATATGAGATTATATTAAAATTGGCTATTTTAGGGAACCCCGATTCTATTAGGGAGACTTCCCTAATGGGACAAAATAGGGATATTTTGATGGTAATTAGAATCACCCATTATATTTAGATATGATTAGTATTAGTAATTTTAATTAGGTTAGTTAAGTTATTGTTAATTATAATGGCCAAATAACCTCCTCTTCTCCATGTTTTCACCATGCCGCCGCCACCACCACTAGCAGGAGCATCGTCGTCACTGCTGCCGCCACCATTTTCGTTTGGTTTCATCCATTTTCGTCTGGTTTACTCTATTTTCGTCTGGTTTACTCCATTTTCGTCTGGTTTTTTTTCGGCAGGTTTTTTTTTTACACTAAATTCGGCTAGGTTGGTTGTGACAACTTAGCAAACTGAATTTCGTCTGGATTTACTCCATTTTCGTCTGGTTTTTTTTCGGCTGGTTTTTTTTTTTTGTACACTAAATTCGGCTAGGTTGGTTGTGAATTTCGTCTGGATTTAGCCCATTTTCGTCTGGATTTAGCTTATTTTCGTCTGGATTTAACCAACCGAAATCTGGATTTTTCCCACCGAAATTTGTGTGTGTATATAATCTTCAAGAATGGAAATGTTCTTGACGGAGGTGGAGCTGGTGGCGGAGTTTGGTGGCGATGGTGATGCTGGTGATGGCAGCGGCAGTGGTAGTGGTAGTGGTAGTGGTGGTGGGGGTGCTGGTAATGGTATGGAGATTAGGTTTTAATTTTTATGGTCTGATTAGGTTTTAATTTTTATGTGATTAGGTTTTCATTTAGGACACCTCTTATAACACATTCTAGGATAGTGATACTCCCTCTGTTCCAATTTACTTGAGGGTTTTGGTTTTGACACACTTGCTTTACACTTGCTACAATTGGTATTTTTTCACAATTTTTTTTAATAAAATCAATGCATTTGAGTTTGGAAATGTAACATAGAAGATATAATGCTTGGGTGTTGTTAAAAAAATTGTGAAAAAATATCAATTTTAGCAAGTGTATCAAAACCAAAACCCTCAAGTAAATTGGAACGGAGGTAGTATTGTTTTGGGGTCTCTCTAAAAAAGGAGGGGGTCCCTAAAATAGCCAATATATTAAAGGTTAGATCGAAGGCCACTACCTCCCTAGCAGCCCAGGTAGCAAGGTAAAAAAATAAAGAAAAATCTTTCCATCTTGATGACATCTGGCTAGTTGATATTGGCGAAAATCGGAATCATGTATGATTCAAAAATCAAATGTTAGGATAGGCCGGTTCCTACCATGTATGATGCAATGTTTTAGAATTATTTGAAGCTCAAAGAGTCAGATTCTTGGCATGAGATGTGCAATTTTGGAATAAAAGACGGCAAAGATGACGGTGATGACGAAGTTTCGCTCCAATATATCGGCAAGATTCACAGGAATCATGCCAAGGATGATGGCATTATACTACCAGTTTACTTACTTAAATATGTTTGTTTAAGTCCAATAATTGCTTCAAGTAATTCCATAATTAGGTTGCAAGCCTTGTTCGTCATCTTCTAATTTAATGTGTTTAGACAAAAATGACACAAATTCACATCGTCATCACTAGGTCCATTGACCTTTGTTTGTCTTTGAATGCAATATCCCTTGTAGTTTGAAAAAAAAAAGTCATGCAACTTGGTAAAATATCGGCAACTCCACGGGAAAGATAACAACAGTCATGTGTGATACAATGTTTGCTTTTTACCGACTCAGCGTTTGAATTTGATTCGGTTCGAGTTAGATATTAGACTGTTTGTTTTTATTTTGAGTCAGATCTGACTGGTCCACTGATTCTTACCTAATCTCTGACTGGGATTTATTTGAGTCAATTGTTAAAACGGCACTTGCTCGAAAAAATGGCAAAAATATTAAGTCAGTTGAGTCAGATCCGACTCAAAAATCAAACATATTGAGTCAGGCCCAGTTAAATCAATTGAGTCGAGCCAAATGCTAATACGACGCGGTACCATTTTCGAAAACGGATATCACACTGAGAAATCAAATGCAACAAAATGTGAATCACGATTGCTTCCAAATTTGTTTGTACCACTAGATTTGTTTTAACATCACTGGGATTGTCTCTGGATACTTACCCTATCCAAGTGAGATTAAATGTTTGCCAAGCATGCATTTTTCCGCATATTTCCCTTCAGATGTTGATGAGCCGTAATCTCCCTACATTCGTGGACCTTACTCCATTTAGAAATCCTTTTCAGGGCCAAAAAGAGGGAGGTTGTGGCTGAGATAATCAGATTAACTAAGTTCTCTCATCTTAATTGATGGACCCTTACAATGACCAGAGGTGAGTCATTTGGATTCTAGTTTCACCATCAGCATCAATCCATGGTCATGTTTTGGTCCCTTCTTTGATCAGTAAATCTGCTTGATCTTAAATTCTTAACTAACAACGAACCTTGAGTGTATTCACTACTCCATTCATATGATTTTGGAATTTGAAGATAAAGTAAACATTAACGGCTGAGAAAGAAAATGAGTACACAATGGAGGCACTCAACCGCCAAATATACAATTTATTTGACAAATGATTGTGAAAAATATGAAGCTACCCATGGCCGGCCCTCAGCCGTCCACTGGGTGCGTGGGACTAGGTCCTCTTATGGAAATGGAGTGTTACTGCGTACATCGAACATGACACAGGTCCAACTTAGTTAAAAGACTTAGCATTAGCAACATATAAGTGAACTTGGAATGAGTATATACAAACGTCAAGTTCAGGTTGTGCTCAGTGGAGGCACACCCAAACCGCCAAATCTCTAAGTCAATGGAGATCCTTTCACAGCCCCAAACTCAAAGAAAAATCGATATTTAAAGGGCATTAATCAGCCGTCCATGGGACTTGGTCCTCCATGGAAGAAGTAAGTGCCTCAGCATGAACAGAATGATTCAGTCACAGACCCTAATAAGTTGGGCAGCATGATACTACCGACCTGAAAAATTACTGACCAATCTTTATGCAACACCACATCCCCTATTGATTGCTACAGTTCGGTCGCTGTTTTGGGAAGAGAAATGCTGTTGCTGCTGCATTTACTACTGGTGAACTGGCTTACTGGTCTTACAGTTTTAATACCACCAACCATGTAGGATTTAGGTCGGTCACAAGTTAAGGAGTTTTATGGAAACTCAACTTGGTGAGTCGGTGGAATTCTAGATTATTCTAGGACATTCCATAATTGTTTACTTATGCCTAAACTAGGAAATTCTATGTATGTCTAGAATGTTCTTTGTAGACAAGTATTAGGAAACCCTTTACTTGTAGGGTAAGTATGTAACCTATATAAATAGAGCCCATGGGAGAACCTATGAGATATACCAGAAGCTCTTCTTTTCTCTTGGGTTTTATATATTCTCTATGTACGATAATATAAAAAATCACTTATTCCTTTCCGAGGATTCAACCTCGTTAAATTCTTGTCTTCTTGATTGTGTACGTTTGTGTTCTTGGCGTATTAAGGTTATCATTGTAGTTGTTGGTTAAACGCTTCCGCAGGTTTTAGCGCAACAAACCATTCAACAACTCAGAGGCTTTCAGCTCTCTCCGCGGCCGCGCCCACCCAAAATTCGAACTGACCCAGACACGCGCGTGTGGCCATATTATTACGGCTCAATCAACAGTTCTATGGGCTCCACCACTTAGGATTTGTAGAAATCAGGCCCACTAGTCATGTGAGACACGGTAATACGGTCTTTCCTATGGTATTTGGCCATGGCGGCATAAAATTTCCGTAGCTCATCACTCTGAGATAGTCTCACACCCTTTATACACCAGTAAACTTTGTAGTACTACTCAGCTGCTGGTATCATTGGTAGGACCCACGTCTGTTTCCCGGCATCTTCGTTCAATCAAGAGTATAGTGAATTGAGCTAGTTGGTCTTTTATAGTTAAACTATGAAAAACCAACTAATTTAATTTATATGGGATGGAAATTATATTAGACACTAGATGCTGTATTTGGTAGACGTGCTTGATCAGAGTTATTTCAACTGCATGTCGATATGTACAAGGGCAATCCTAAGCAGTAACATGCAGCAAATGATCATAACGTGTAATTACATGCATATGTGGATGAAGCATTGGGAATGACAAAACTTTGCATGTTTGCTTCAAAAAGAAGTAATTACATGTAATGCAAAGATCAGGCCAGTTTAACAACGCATGGATGAAGCTGAGCCTGAAATCGAGAGTGTCAGCTAAGCTGAGCCTTCTTGGCATGCATGAGATGAGACGTGTAAAACATGCGATGACGAAGCTTCTTGGTTCCATTTTAGTTTAATAATCCTGTTGCACGTTCTTCCCATTAAATGTTTTTCACCAATATTTGATCGGAAATGCTACCGTTGATCGGAAATGCTATTTGGCTATCCACGAAGCTATCTACTCAACTATCG
>JAJJMA010096035.1:0-12006 GCA_023529015.1 Papaver nudicaule
ATTGTCCCTTTACATGTGATGATCATACCCTAATATTTAGGCTTATAAGTTAATTGGATACTCAAACCCACACAAAAATAGGAACAAATAACACAAAAATTTCGAGAGACTCGTCACAGCAGTGCAGACACTGGTGCACAAAGTGAGTCTTCATACACAGATAAGCTATCTCAGTTCTACAGTAGTTATAAAGCATTATATGCACCTACTCTAGTTACATATCAGTAATAGAAAAACCCTACAAAAATTTGCCTGATCATGTCAAACATTTCATTTGCCAGTAAATGATTTGACAAACAATTATTGTAAATATAGCAAAATTACCAATTGATCACTCAAATACTCTCTTGTATAAAATTCATAATTGGAATTGGAATTATAGTGCAGCTAATTCAGTGTCTTTCCCTGCGAATCCAAGCATCACCATGATAATAATTTTAGTACCATCTGCATCCAATATTCAGCCATATCCATTTCATTTCCTTCTGCATCAAGTAGTATATCAGGTTCGGACGTAGGTTCGTCGTTTTGAGTTAGTCCATCCTCTTCCATGTCAAGCTCCGTCCATGGACCCACATCATTCTCCATATCTGTATTCCCAAAATCATCTAGTGCGTGCGGTTTGGGACCTTGATAGTTGTTAATGCATTCCAACTCGTTGTCCATCCATGAGTCTTGGTCATCGTCCCTGACTTCGTCATCTGGATCGTGCTCATTCTCATTTTTCATGGTTGTATGAGCTGTAGCATTACACTGTAAAGCAACGACATTTTACATTAATTGAAGGATACTCTATCGGTAATTTGTAGCCAATATGGGATATTATGGTTTGTAAGAGCACTTACCGGTTTCAAATGCGAAAATATCTCCTTGTCTTCTCCATTAAAATTTTCAACCCTTTTCTACTTGTAGTTCTGGACACTGCGACATATAGTTGACCATGGCTGAAAATTGGTTTTGGTAGATATATCCCGACGTTGTAATCACTACAAAAAAACCAACCAAAGGCTACTAAAATCTGGCAACTACATCGAAAATTTAGTTGCCAATACCTTTAAGCAAATAGAGAAAGCAACTGTAGATGTCTTTTAACTTAAGCCACTATATGGTAAGCAACTATAGTTTCTGTAACTCATTAGAAATAAATACTTCCCAACTAGACGAAGGCAGTGGTAGCGTTAGACATCCGGCTATGGGGAAAAACCCAACTATAACATGTTAGTTCCTTATGCTCTCTTCAGCCACTAAGATTGCACAACTACCAAACAGTGTTAGTTGTCTAAACCCTTGGCTACTAATGTTCGGCAACTACAGTAGCCTCATCTTTTAGCTACAAGTCTGCACAACTGAAAGTACAATTGCTTAAATAAATCAATACTAATTGGGCGAGCATACCACTTGAAAGGGTCAACAAGGAACTAGGCTTTTTTGCTGTACTAAGTGGGATTTATACAGAACTTAAAGAGCCTTTCTTGGAATTTCATATGGAGCAAGTTTTAGATTCACCTAGAACAGTAGGGCCAGTAACTTGTAACCCACACACTCTTTGATTTAATAAGAGGAAAGCAATACAGATTTTGTTTAAGTGTTGGGTTTCGTTAATGTTCTGCATCCTAAAGCGGGGACGGCGTGGCGCCTCATGGGAAAATACAAACTTTTTCTTTCTTTTTTTTGAAGAGGAAAAAAAATTAAATCTGGAATTCAAAACTAGGCAATGCTATTCTTTAAAAGTTCAAGATTTCAAAACCTCAAAAATAACTGTGTTAAGCAAAATAAGAAAATTGGAATTCAATAGATAATTACACGAGAAGACAGCAGTGAAATTCTTTCCCCCAAAAATTGGAATTCAAGTGATAATTAGGATGCAGTGAGCCTTTTGGCTCTTTAGCAGCGGTAACCTTCTTGTCACGGGAAGTTAGACCATGTTGAGTGACGACATCCTTAAGATCAACATGGACGGTGCATGTGTGTGTAGGGGTTCGCAACCTTGGTGAAAGCCTTCACTCTAGATTTTTGGAGTCTTCTTGGTTCACTCCTGGTGAATTACCTTGTTGTGTGGTCCCTCATGGAAAGCACGTATGGTGACAACCTTGCACCCAGCAGAGCGTCCTAGTGGCTTTGTTTGGCTTCAAAAACTTAAACCGTGGTCACCACCTTCTAAACCGTAACCATACCTCATATCTGTTCATAAGCAAATAGCAATTCAATAGCAAGTTTTTGAGAGAGTATACTCAAGTGTGTCAAAGTTGTTTATGAATATACAATAAGTGTCATCAAACAGAAACCAAATGCTAAGAATTTTGTGCAAGGAGCACTGTTTTTTTTATTTTTTTGAAGGATAAACAAAAAGAAATCAACCACCATATGTGGTAGTGCTGCTGATCTACTGACCTGCACTTAACAAAACTGGAGATGCATCTTGCCAGTAATGACTGCTAACTTCCACACCAGGCAATTTAGCTAAAACTCGCTGAACTAAGAAGTCGATAAAACTTAAATTCCGACAGTAAGTCTTAAAATAGACGAAGAAATTCTGACCGAGTACAAGGAAAACGTAAGACTTTTGACAAAGAAATTGCACTAAACGAATAGCTCAACGGAGTCCAAGTAGTTGCAAAACGGGCATCTTCAGACCCCAAAATGATATGCTAGAATGACATTCCTAAAACTTCCAACATTCAAGGAATTAACATCGTGTCAATATTCACCTGTCCCCCTACTCAAGCAATATGAATCTAGAACAAATAATAACATTAAGAGAATTCAGAAATCAACTATGTCAGCTAATTGTAATGTGCATTGTAGGTTTAGAGGATCTTTTACAAGATCCAACCATGTCTTTGTTCAATATAGGGAGTGGAGAAGAACATGACACTAACAAACTACAGAGATCTGTGGATCATAATTTAGCCGGAATTCATGAAAATCAAAACCAATTTAAGGACATACCAGCCTAAAATGAAGGAACTCACATAACAAGAAATACAGAATGCCTTTGGTGCTCCATATATCACTTCAGTTACATAATTCCTACAGTACAAGCAGTCTGCAGTCTACATAAACGATAAATATAGATCAGAACCTATATAAAAAAAACCTTCCCCAAATATAAAATAGATGTTCAGTAACTAGTTCCATTTGAAATATATATTATGACTAGCATTAAAAAAATGAAGTTTAAAGGTATGGTAACTTAATGCTAGTGAAGACACTCCAGTAGGACTTCAAGAACCAGTATCAGTCATTCACTTTGAACTACATGTTTGAAAATGATCCCCATAAAGGAGTACGTGGTGTGGTGATAGAAAATGAAAGGCAGATGTTGTTGATGGGAATTAAACATTTGCACGTTTGCTTTCTATGTACGAGTCCATGACAGTTAATCGATGAAAATGGTGACGGTGGCACAATGGTTCCCAAGTAATACATCAGGAGTCAGGAAAAAAACTAAATGATATAAGTGATGTGATGAATCAAGAATATATTTATGCAAATGCTTATGTGCTCAAACAATTGGAATCTACTCGAGTTTTCAGTTCACAACTAACATAGACTATGTTGGATCAAAGTGCGGAAGTGTGATGATTAGGTTTATTGATTAAGAAATTGAAAATGTTACAGGAAACTTATGTGCAGCACTTTGGCTTACACTTTAGGCAGTCACTTGACTTGCTCTGACACTTATTAAAGCTTCTTTCTTACAGCTCTTTTCTTACAGTTCATACAACAATTTGGACTAGCTAGCCATGCCCATATATACAGTACAACAACCGACCCTTCAGAAAACTCTAGAAACATTTAAGCTAAGACTCAACAACCGACTAAAAGAAAAAACTAGAGACAGATATCTCCAGACACACTGACTGACAATCCTCTTTTCTTGGTTAACCTGACAAGTCTACAACACTTTTAAATATCTAGATTTCTATAGGTGGGGGGCCGACAAAGAACTTGCGACACCAAAAAAAAACACATGGACAAGGTTATATGGAATAATCCAACAACAGGGTCAAGTTCTATCGTCGGACATCAGAAATCAACCAGGACTCAACTAGGACAAAGGCATAAATTAGAAAGTAATACTCATCAGTTGCAACAATTGAGAATAACCCAGCTTAGCTAGATAGTGGTATCCAGACAACTAAGGTAGCCACTGTCTTAGGACTAACAACAAACATGTTGCATTCGCTAAATGAAAAAATCAGACCCAATATACAAAAAAGGTAAATAAATCAAAACCTAAGACTCTTTTGGTGAAGGAACTGGAGTATACAGTACAGAACACAGATCATGGTCAAGTTTCACCAATTCTGTTCGTAACTCCAAAATTTAATAAAGTGATTGACTTAAGAATGAAATATCAAAAAACATCAGGGCAATTCGCAGCCATCACTCTGAGCAATACCTTGACCACAATTACCATCTCTGGGCAACAACAATCAAAAATGAAAACCTGGAGATTCTTTGTACTCAAAATGGTCAAGAGTGCACAAAACGTATAACTCCAAAGGAAAATAAACCCCAACTTTAATCTCTGATTTTAACAGCCCAACTTTCATTTGATAAGTTGGGGAAAAAGAATTGAAATCTTGAAAAATTAAAAACCCTTTATTTCGATTCATGAATTCTCCGAATACGGTGAACGAATTAGAAGAAAAAAAAATCAAAATTATAACTTGAAACACATTGTTGATAATAAAGATAAAGAACCTATTTCATCTTTACAGACATTACTTGCCATGGGATGAGTTTGGGTGAGGGTTCAGAGAGCTGGAGAGAGAGAATTGAGAGTGAGAGGCTGAGCAATGGTTTAAATTAGATTTTTAGACGCGGCTAGGGTTTCGCGTGGAGGGAAAACAAAGTTTGGTGAAATATTCTGGTGGGAAATTTTGGACAGAACTAGTCGGTTCCCTCCAATCAGTTTTGAAGATATTTTTGGGTTGAAATCTTGACTGGAAATGGCGCTAAAGTTCCCGCATAATGAAATTTGTGGCGGCATTTCTCAGTCACCGTTGGATTTAGTAATTATCCATGTGCTTTTTTGGGTTGTCCATTTATATTCGTCCGATTAAAGACTTGTTTTCTATTGGCTAAATATATGTCATACGGACCACACTAGTTAGTTTAGGGGATTACACTTGTTAGTTTAGGTATACGATCTAAGAAGGGAGCATCTTGTGTTGACCAAAATTTGCATCATGTTTCATTAACGGATTAGTGATGTTACACTTATTAGGGCATTAAAATTAGCAAATTTAGGTTTAGACTCGGGTTAAAGGGATGTTTTTATGTCATGTGAAAAAATCGAGCCATCCCATCCATGGAATGCAGTGAATTTTCGGAACCAAATGAATTTATGTATAGTCTCCAAATGTTCATTAGTCGAGGTCATATCCAACGACGTTCGAGATTCGGAATCACATTTGACACCAGGTTCGGTATAAGTTATAGCCTGAACAAAAGCCGTAAATCATGTTATATGTTGCTCAAAGTGCTTCTCATTTATTGAATTCACCCAATCAAGACCATTTGTCCTTGTTATTGATCGAAATGCATAAACAAAAAGAAAAATGTTAAAGAAAATTTTGAAATTGCTTGGTGAATTATAATCGGTTACTTTAACGTTCAATAGTCGAGCCATGAACCGTAAATCATGTTATATGTTGCTCAAGGTGCTTCTCGTTTATTGAATTCACCCAATCAAGACTATTTGTCCTTGTTATTGATCTTAGATGATGTGCCATGATTTTAGGAAGACATCCTCTATCTCAACCTCTAGATGAGGTTGAGATAGAGAGGATCGATGTCTTTCCATCCACGCCACCTTTTTCATAATTAAAAATATATTTTATTTATCAAAAACGATTATAAATTTCAAAATAAAATCTACAGGATACAATCTAAAAAAAAATCTATAAAAATCTGAAAATTAAATTGAATAATTAAGTTTCACCTAAGCAAAGAAGAGGTCAAAGCATAAGAGGGTTGGAGATCAAAAAAAATTATCCCCAAATTTTAGGAAAAGTTAACACAAAAGATGATGTAGAATGTCTAAATTTTATTGCCACCTATGAACCACACACAATGACTATTGGAGAAGCTCTAATATTGTATCCGATCCTACTCGAGATCACTTGAACGAACTCAAATTTTCTAATTACGAACCAACTTCAACCAATGTCATTCAATTTTGCTCGAGATCACTTGAACAAACTCGAAATTTCTAATTACGAACCTACTTCAACCCATGTCATTCAATTTTGCTCGAGATCACTTGAACAAACTCGAATTTTATAATTACGAACCAACTTCAACCCATGTCATTCAAATTTGCTCGAGATCACTTGAACAAACTCGAATATTCTAATTACGAACCAACTTCAACCCATGACATTCAGTTTTACTTGGGATCACTACAACAAACTTAAATTTACTAATTACGATCCAACTTCATCCTATGTCATTCAATTTGCTCGAGATTACTTGAACGAACTCAAACTTTCTAATTATGAACCAACAACTCATCCTATGTCATTCAATTTTGCTCGAGATCACTTGAACAAACTCGAATTTTCTAATTACGAACCAACTTCATCCCATGTCATTCAATTTTGCTCGAGATCACTTGAACAAACTCAAATATTCTAATTACGAACCAAATAAGACAAAAAAAATATGCTTTGTTTCTTAAGATCTCAATTTATAATTTTGTATTGACTACTTTTTTTCTTTTACTAATGTAAATGATCATAATGTGAATAGATCTTCATATGAGTGAAATGATAAGATATTGTTTGTTCATCTAAAAGAAAAACGTACCAATTTAAAGTGAATTAAAAAGTTTATGAGTGAATTAGAAACCTGGGGTCATTTGGCCATACTCAAAATTGATTTGGCCATACTAAATGGAGCTACCAAGTGGTGTTAAATATTTTATATACTCGGTAGCTGTTTTGAATTACACTACTCGGTAGCTGTTTTGAAGTATGGTTGAATTTTTTTGGGGTATGGCCAAATGACATCAGGATTATAAAGTTTATGCACACACACAAAAAAAAAAAAGAAAAAAAAATGAAAAAGAGAGAGCTTCTATTTATCACCTAGACAAAGACGTGTGGTTATGATGAAATGATTTTTTCAGTCAGAGATCTGGCAATTTTGTATTAGCTAAGAATTATGTTTTATCTTAATTGGATGAATTGTGAAGTACCGGATAGTCCTTAACTAGGTTGTTATTTGCTACATTTATATTTTGATGGATCTTTTCTGTTACTGGATCCTAATGCTTTGCCTGGATCCACTAGCTCTTTGGACGACTCATAACCAAAGCATAACTTGTTATGTTACAACTTGATACACCAAATAATAATAACTTGTTTTCTGTCTTTGTTACCATCGACAATCCTTACCAAATTTCGTTTCCATATTTCTTTTCCTTCTTTGCCGAATCCTAAACAAATAAATCAAACAGAAAATCTTTTCTTGTTGGAAAAACCCTAGAAAATAGAGATAGTATTTTTGTAAGGGAGATTTCAGGGTTCGATTTGTATTTTTGGGGTGATAAACTTTGAATCGTGAGAAGATCTAATGGTTGCCGGTGTAAAATTGCCTTTGTTAAGAATTATTTGGGAGATTTCCGTGGAGAAGAAAAATTGGAAAGAAGATATGGATGAATTATTTTTGAGATATACGAGGAGAAGAAACCCAAAATTCTGTTGTGAAAATTGGAGAAATATTCGATATCAACCAAAGATTTTAGTTAATTCTTGGCGCCATGTAAATCAATATGGAAAAGCAATTGGGCGGGATTTTTCGCGCTTGATCTCCTAATTTCTCCCATATAAATAAAGCCCCAAAATCATCAAGATTTTCTCACAGCAACAATAGTTTTCTCTGATCAATCGGGCGGGATTTAAAAGGTATTTCTCTAAGGATTTCCAATTACTCTTCTATTTCATCTATTAAATCATAGATGCATCACCCTAATTTTGTTTATGATTCTAGTTTTTGTTTAATCGTGTTGTTGTTTTGTTGTTCTAATTAGGTAAAGAATGGCTAACAACAATGAACAAGCTCCACCAACTTCATCCTCTGATGGTACTATTACTTCACCTTTTACTTTTCCTTCTTTGCTACTATTGGTGTTGTTTTAAGTCAGGGCTTTCGTTGTTCTTTGGTCTCTTGATTTACAATTCTTGGTCTTTTGGTTGATTAGCACTGTGGAAACTTTAATTCGATTTGATTTAAAGTAGACAGGACTTTGATTTGAAGTTTCCTGTTTTTAGACTGTTTACTGTTTATTTCCTTGATGGAGTATGAAGTTTTGTTATGAGACCTCATGTGAATTAGGCCAGATCTAGGCGTTTCTGTTATGCAAATTATTGGTTGTTACTTGAACTCTTGCCTTGAGAACTAGGTGAAACTCTTCATAGCAATGCAACCCTTTGTTAATATGAATATTTGTAGAGTATGTCAAGTCTTGGCAAAAGCCTTCCTTAATGTCCTAGTCACTATCCTAGTTTTATATCCTATTAGTAGATCATGTAACGCATCATTAGCTGTTTTCTTCTCAGAGAGTGTCATGATAACTTACTTTTTATTTGTCAAGTACTATGTATAAATCGAATGATTTAGCTTAGGGAATCTAAAACTAGCTTTAATCGAGTTGCATTTTTTACAGCAGCATTTAGTTTTCTTTTAAAGTGGTGTGTATGTATGTAACTAATTGCTTTGTGATACTGGCTAATTAGTATAGGGCTTGTTTGATGATTGATGGGATGTATCTTAGGTTAATACTGCATATGCTTTGTTCCAAATACACATGTGAATACCTCTGTGTTCAGTACCAATTGAACAAGGGAATTTCTTTAATAATTTGGATCATTTGGGTATCCTGACAAATCCGTTGTCCTCTGTAACGAGGATGCTGTACTTTCTAGACATTGTATTAACACACCCACACTTGGTCTTTTGTGCTATACTTGCTTCTGCTGGTACTTTTGTTTAATAATCACAATTTTTTTTATTACCCACCAACAAAACTGATTTGTTTCATTTTACAGCATCCACTCAAAGGAACGTGCGGGGACTTACTCGAGGCCTCTTATTGGATGCCTTAATAAATGCTGGTGGGAAACTTCCTATTAAGTTTTGTGAATTTGAAAGAGTGCCGGTATGTTCAAATGCCTCTCACCTTGCAAGTGAATGTGGTGTCATTGTTCGTTCTTTAGCACCACTCAGATACAAATCGTGGACTAAAATACCACGTGTGGAGAGAAATTCTATGATTGAAAGGGTGAAGGTAATACGTTTCTGATATAAAAATAAAATTGTTGATCGATGTATTTAGACCTATAGCTAAATACTAGATTTGGTTTTTCCTTTGCAGAACAAATTCATTGTTGACACTTCTTTACCGATGGTGGTGGAATTCCTCGACAAGTCGATGGGGAAAAAATATGCTAGCCGAAGGACAAAAATGTCCAGTCATTTTAACTCGCTTGTAAATGCTGAAGGTGCAACTGTTGAAGATGCAAAGATAAAACCATACAAGAATGTGACCGAGGATGATTGGATTTGGTTGTGCGATAATGTGTTTAATACCATAGCTTTCAAGGTATTATACTTATTATAGTTATTATCTTCCTATTTTTTGTAAAGAAAACTAGTTTATATATGTATTATATTTACTTATGCTGTACTTTATTATATATTGCAGAAGCGGTCTGCAGCTGGTAAAAAAGCCAGAGAAGCAGTTCCCTACAATCATCGTGGAGGTTCTAAGTCACATGCGGTTCACGTGGAGGCGGTACATTTCTGTCACTTATAAGATGATATTCTCTTTACTTGGACTTGCTTATATCAACATTTTTCTACTGTATTTCTTTGCAATCTAGTTAGGTTCTTAATTTAATTCATTTCATTTGTAAAACAGAGACGAAAATCTGGGGTAGTGCAAGCTGAGATTGGAACATTTTATGACATCCATACATATACCACTACTAAGTCTGATGGAACTACTGAAGTTGTTTGGATTTCTGATGAAGCGCGGATAAGATGGGTAACTATATTATAGTATTAATGTTTCGTTTTTGTTGTCTCGGTTTAAACTTATAGGTTAACAGGTCAATAAATGAGTTGTTGTATATCTGATTATACAGGATAAAATCAATGAGTTGTTGCAGCTAGGCACTGAAGAGGGAGCTACACCGCTCACTGAGGCACAAGTTTGTGCTCAAGCTTTAAAGAAAAAGCGAAAACGACGATGTGCCTCATCTGATGTTGATTTCAATGGTGGAGAACTTCATGAGATGATCCAGAAACAGGCAGATCAGCTCTTAGCTCAGCAGGAGCAAATCCTTGAGCAAAATCAAACGATTAAGAAATTACAAGACATGATCAGTGAACAACAGAATGTTTTCCGTCGATTCGCCTCCGTCAATGTTAGCTCTGCTCAAGCAACAACCAATGGTGAAACAACCGTAAATTGAAGACTAGATCCCTAGACTTTTCATTTATTAAGTGTTTTATGTTTTAGATTTCAGTTAATGTCTTTTGGTAGACATGTGGTCTTGGTTTGAATTATGTTCTAAAATATATATTTTTAATAAATAAATTATATTTTTATTTAATTAGTGTTATTTAATTAAATGTTATTTTATATTTTGGTGTAATAAATATGTTAAGAATGATTTGGTGATAATCAAGTTTAGTCATTAAATAATTTTTGGGGACTAATTTAAAATTATGTTAAAATATATTGGGACAAACTTTTTTTGTTAAGAAATAGCTATTGAGACGAAAGTGAGGTGGATGAGTCTGTATGTAAAATTATTTCGGAGACGATGATATTCGTCTGAAAAAGCGTATAGAGGCAACATATTTTTTGTTATAAAACCGTTTTGGTGATAATTTTTACCGTTACTAAAATCTGGTTTTCGAGACAATTTTTGTTTGTTGTTAAAAGAAATTTTATTGACAAAAATCATTCGTCATTGGTTTCGTATTTTGAGACAAAATTTATTCGCTGCTAATTTATATTAGGTGACAAAACTATTTCGTTGCTATAACTTTTTCTCACACGAACAAATTTCGTTGCTAAAATTGTTTAAAGTGACGAATTTATTTTGACACTAAAACTTTTTCTGGGACGACCAAATTTTGTTGCCAAAAGTGTTTAAAGTGGCGAATTTATTTCCTCACTAAAACTTTTTCTGGGACTATCAAATTTTGTTGCCAAAAGTATTTAAAGTGGCGAATTTATTTCCTCACTAAAACTTTTTTCGAGTCGAACAAATGTTGCTGCCAAAAGTATCTACGGTGACAAAAAAAAATCCTCACCATAAGTAGCAATAACGACAAAATAGTAGGTCACTATATTACTGTACGGTGTCAAATTTATTTCCTCGCTAAAAGAGATTTTGGTGTCAATAAATTTATTGTTGCTAATGGAAAAATTTAGTGACATTTTCTTAAGGTCGTCATTAAATACTTTCTGTGTTTCACTATAGGTGATGAAAAAAAATTCGCTTCTAAATATCTTTTGTGGCGAAAAGTTTGATTTTGGTGACGTAAAAATTTGCCACTAAAACCCATTTTTCTTGTAGTGATCTTACCGCGCAAGAAGAATTAGTACTTTTTGTATTTGAAGAATTTTAGAAGAAATTCGATTTGATGACATGATCGAGTCCAAAGTTAAATATACTGTTGTGAGGGTTTATCATCCATAACATATATGACCTTATAGTTTGAAGAAATTGGATAATGGCGTAACACCCGCCTGATCTCCCTCCTCCGCATCCGACCGCAACTTCCGTCCGAGTTCTCCTAGTTTTTCCCGTAGTTGCCATGTCAGCATTTCTGACTCAGTAATCTGTCTAGTCAACTGCTGCCAGTCGAGTTTTCAATTTCAATTGCTGCCAGGGTCAACTCCTGGCAGTCCAGTTTTCAATTCTACTGCTGCCAGTCGAGGCTCGACTCCTGGCAGTCCAGTTTTCAATTCTACTG
>JAJJMA010096042.1:7341-26891 GCA_023529015.1 Papaver nudicaule
AAACGTGGAGGTGGGATTGAACACAGAAATACGGCTCGGATACTACTAAAAGCTATACCCTTGTCGCTTTTGTGCAGTGATACAGTCAGTGCACACGAGGATGCAAGGAATCTCCTCTTCGTTTATATCAATCTCTCTGTGTCTCTCTCGTATTCAAGAAGTCCGTCAGTTACCAGTTATACTGGTGTTTTATTACTTCCTGTTCCAGCATTCAAATTCAATGTCCTCCACCCACTTGTACACTATCTTGTGGATCCCACAACAAGTCAGGCTATGCGGACCGTCGGATTCAATCATCTCTTCAGTAAACTGCTGAACAGCAAAACAACCACAAGTCTATAACATTACTATTGAGCATCTAGATTTTACAGGACTTGGCAGTTAATAAGGAAGCTCTGGACAATTTTGAGATTTCTCTTGTCCTTGGCTCTTATGGACGCCATTCCTTTCCCTAAACTAGGACTGGCTGGGGTGTAATTTGCAAGTTGGCTTCATTGTTAGGGGATAGTGTACGTGGAGTGGGGGCTCATTTGGTGAATGACTTATCCACAATCCATGATTTAGATTACTTGGAGACAACTTAGTCGCTGCCACCACCTAAGCCTTATGTAGCACAGTCTATTTTGCTGTACACCAAACTGTGGGGACTAGCCTCTAGCTAATAACACCAAACTAGTTGCTTAGATTTTATTGCTGTACTTGCTTATGGGCGGTCGCATTCCATTAAGTCAGACCCTAAATTCAGATTCATATGGGAGTCCATTTATTTGCATATCAACTTTTCATCAGAATCTGCAATACTTCTCAAGGAAATTCCTACATTTTGTTCGTAATCGTATGTGCAGAATAACCTTGAATCTAGACTGTGACTGTCATTTTTCACGCCAAAATATATAACTCGTTTATTTCATTGCCACCTTCTCTAGACCTACTCTTTCCCCAGAGATTTTCTTACTGCCTGTTGTGAAGGCCAAAAAGAAGAGGTAAACAAGAAAGAGTTAACTCAAGAGTCCCCATACCCCCCAAGTCATTAAAGCAACCACAAAATTTGTTGCGTGATAGGGATCAGTAAACAGTTGCGAAGGTCTGCTAAAATACAAGATTACAGACATATACTATGGGCCCCCTTCATAACCGTCACATTATTCAAAACATTATCATGTGGTACCATGAAGAATGTCCACACCATGTAAAATATACCTCCCTGATATCATCATACTTGCAGTAAGTTCCGTTGAATAGAAACTAATCCGCTGTAAAGAAAAGTAGAAAACAATGTGCCTACAAGCTTAGCTTAGGCATCTAGCAGAAATATAATAAGAAATCGAAATGGCAGAAAACAAATAAAACATTATCATGTGTTTGTACAAACTGCAATACAATAACAAGTAACAGCCATTCTTATTTTAAACCAAGTACACTTCAAATTCGTTTTGAATAACAAAAGTACTTTTCGAATTCGATACAGCCTTTAGCTTAACAACTGATAGATTCCCTAAGTACGTAAAATACTGTTTTAAAATCGTATTAAGTATCAAAAATGATTTACTAGTAGAGAGGGAGAGGTGGTCCCCACCAACCCGCCGTAAAGCCCAACCCTCTGTTTTTCTGGGGTGGCGGGTTGGTGGGGACCACCTCTCCCCCGCTACTTTTTCATCTCGGGAGACCATGGGCTATTAACCCACGGTCAGTATATCATTTCTGATTAAGTATTGCTGAGGATAGTGTTAATCGTGCTAATTAATCCGTAAACAGTTGTTTAAGGTAAAGGAAGGAACCCATTACGAATATGCCTAGCAAGAGTAGCAACTATCATGATTAACTCCTACTACATGACTTGTGAAATGTGTTAAACACTAGTCTGCACACGCCTGGTTTCCGCACATAAATCATTTGAACAAAGTTAGTACTAATGATTATGTCAAGCTACAAATTTAACTACAACACATGATTCGTCAGCCCGATTCCATTGAAATTTAGCAAGTTTAAATGGAAGTAACTTGGAATGATGTATTTGTTATGTAGATATTGATCGATGTGTTTGTCTTGACTCTAATAAGTCTATGATTTCGCAGAATGTCCGGCTGCTAGGAGGTATATGCAGAGAACAAGGTTTCGTACGACATCTTCTTACTGCTACCTCTAGGTAGCCTGCGGACATATGTGTATAGGGAGATATATAATAGACTAAAAACTAGCTTGCTTGCTAGCTAGGGATTCGATAGTCTCGTACGTCACCAACTAGTGTCTATTAAAAAAAAAAACAAATCCAGCAAAAGCAGCATGCAGCTAGATCTAAACTAGTTGATGGACGAAAGAAAACAACTCTTGACAGTATTGAAGGGAGGGGGTTATGCATATGACTGCCTCTGGCAGCCATTTCTTTCTGATCATCATGTAACACACAAAAGCTACCTACATGAAGAGAGAATAAGGCAAGACAACATCATTTCTGACCATTATGCAGTTCACATGTGGCTATATAATACTAACCCATGTTTAATAAATCAGTAAAACTGTAGGAAAAGAAAGAAGAACAAGAAATATACAGATCAATGGTCCCATATAGCATTCTCACTATTCCATAAACTGCTTTTGAGTGAAGGTGAATCGCTAGAAAATAAAATGTCGAAAACACACCATGTTACCAGTGCAAGTAGCAAGATAGTGGCGAGTTTTATAAGTATCTATCGTTTTTGTTCTGTTGATGTTGTTGACTTGTTTTACCCCATGTTTCCTGATATCCACTTGACTTGATATCTAAAAATCCATCATACAACATGGATATTAACACGACCCGTTTCAGTATGGTATAGATGGCCCCATTGTCAAAGAAGAACCAAAAAAGATGAAGAAAAACAATGAACACAAATTAAACACTATAGAAGGGTCATGTCTGCCCGGGAAGTAACAAGGGAGAAGTCACGAAGAGCACAGTACTAAAGAAGAATATGGATGAAGGGAGAATGATTGACAAGTTGGCATGTGAGAAGAAACCAGAAATCTAGTATATTATTGGTTTTGTAGTGTATTTTGTTTTTTGGGCAATGAATTTGGTGTTTTCTTTGGTTGTGTTTCCTAAACAAGGAACTGATTTTCTTCACAAACATGGCTTCTTCATGGCATAAATGAATTTTCTATTTACATCATCTGCCTTCATACATAATAATCTTACCTAATATATTGAATTGACACTTGGGACCCAAAGAATGATGTCGTGATATATCAAACAAATTTTGTTCGTCCCTACAATAACGAGCAACTAGACCTGTTCATGCATGTTTCTTCTTTGCATACTTATCATTTTCTTACTGTGCAGACAATCCAAGAGAGGGGTGACAAGTTTCAGTATTGGTGTTTTTAATGAGAAAGTCACGAGTGTCTTCCTTCATGTAACTTCGACAATCTGCAAAAATTGTGGTTTAAATTTTTATAAGTGGCATTGTGCAACGTTGACAATCTGCAAAAAAATTATGTGCATTTTACCATTGCCGGAAGACACTGTACGTACTGTGTGCGCTTTAGTGGTGTTGATGTAAAAAACCACAAAAATTACTTCAGTTCAGAAGCTAGGAAACATAAATATCAAACATTCAGATATTCTTCGTCTGTTGTACCAAAAATAATAATAATAATAATAATAATATAATAATAATAATTTTGACAATTTTGGCAGATTCCAGTCCTACACTCCAACTGGCAATTGACAATTTTGTGCAGGTTAGCTGTCTTGAATCATCGCAATGTACCAACGAATCAGCCCCCAATCCCATGAGAGCTTTGGCGGTTCAATATTTTGCGGCAGTGACTCGAGACATGCCTACAGCACATAACATGACCAGGAGGGATCTAGCATTATGGCAAAACAACAGGCAAAGACACACCCAAGATTACCTTCTTGCCATACCTGCAGTTGGACTAGGACAGACTATAGGCCCACGTCACTTCAACGCTGTGGTGAGCTACAGGCTTGGAATTCCATTATTTGTCGAAGACAGCCCATGCCGTTGTTGCGGAAGGAGTATGGATGCATACGGAGATCACGCGCTTCATTGTGCTAGCAAAGTTTGACTAAAAGTTCGCCACAATCGTGTCCGCGATACTTTCGCGGATATTTTCTATAGAGCAGGTGTATCTACTAAGATTGAAGCCCAACTAGGCTTTCTTTCACAAGAAGGTGGTGGCTAGAGACCCGCAGATATTCTGGTATACAATTGGGAGAACGGTCGAGACACGTGCTTTGATGTCACCGGGATATCACCATTTACTAATGGAGGTTGCCTTGACTAGAGCTATTGAGAACAAGCGCAAAAAATACCTTGAGATTTGCACATCAAATGGCTACAATTTCGGCACCTTGGCTTTCACTACCTTAGGGGAGCTCGGAGACGAAACTGTGGATTTCTTGAAGCGCTTGAAGAATTTCGTGACTAGGCATGATTCTACTATTAATGTCGGAAACTACCTCTTCATTAGAATAGGTTTAGCTATTCAGAAAGGGGTGGGAGCCCAGCTTGTGGCTTGGCTCCCAACACGCACTGTGTAAACTCTATTTTGTTTTGTCATAATATAATAATAATAATAATAATAATAATAATAACTTGAAGAGAGAGAAACCATCTCATAGCGGCGATTTGGGGCGACGACGGGGTGGAGATTGAAATCCACCCTGAATCCCTCAAAATTTGCTTGATCATCAGCATTCCTTGTTGTTTGATTCTTCTCGGTATCTCCCTCTTCAGTTCTATCCATCTAATCTCTATTTTTTGTGGTGTCTTCGATCTCTTTTTAGGGTTTGTAGTTCCACAGAAATCAGTGATTATTTGGATTTCAATTGAAGGTTTCACCATGCCCAGAACTCGTAGTTCAGATTGTTCTCCTAGACCCAATCCTTCTCCTCGCCCCAGCTTTAATCTCCAAACAAGATCTGGTTCTTCCAGACCCATTTCTAGGGTTCCGATTGGTCCTCAGGTAAGCACATCTTCTCAAATACTGGCTAACATTGCTAACAAGTTCCACTGCCCATACGCTGGTTTTGAAGGATGTACTGATGGTGTTGGTGGTAGAGGGTTTGCCAAAAGTTCTTTTATCCGGCACCTGGATGACTTCCACATTCTTCAAGGAGAAGGAGTTGCAGAATACAGAGCTCGTGTTTGTGAAAATGCAGCAGTATATGATAAGTGGGAGTCTGTGTTAAGGCAGCTAAAAATGTGGTTGTGTTGTGATTGTATGAAGCCTCATACCTGGAGTATGCCCTGCAAAACTCATAAAGGTCCCATTACTCTTGCTCCACTGCAAGATGATGGTGAAGTTGCTTTCATCATTCATGGAGTCTCCAGGCCTGTTGCAGAGGTGGTTGTTCACAGAGATGGCAGTGGTTCAGTTGGTGAGACTTCTTCTGCTGGTTGTCCTCTCAATGTGGAGCTGCTGGACAAGGTTTTTAGGTCACAAACCTACACCACCAGACACATACCCTCCCAATGCAGGTTAAGCTTTGCTAGAGCTCTTCAAGTGGCAATGACATCCGTAGTGCAAGCTCCTGGTGATATCTCCTGTTGGGTCAAGCTTCTCTTATTGCCTATGTGTGTGCTTAGGAATTTTGTACCTGCAGACAGGGCTGAAAAAAGATCTGGTATGAGGAGGAAACTTCAAATAAATCACATTAACCAGTCCTTGATCAAGTGGGGTGAACCAAATGGGTGTTTGGCTTTAATTCAAGAGTTATTGGTTGAGATTAATACACCCAAACCAGTTCAAGCTCATGAGAGGTCTCAGCAGGATGACATCAATATTAGGCTATGCAAGAGAAAGCTGAGCAATGGAACCTACACTGCAGCTATTAGGGTCTTGACCTCCTCTGGTATGGCTCCATGCAATGATGTAACCTTGTCTGATCTTCAACTCAAGCACCCATCTGCACCACCTCCCATCATCTTCATCTCTCCTCACTTGGTTGACTCTGCAGTGGCTGATAATGATATGGTGATGAACAAGCTAAGAAGTTTTCCTAAAGGTACTTCTTGTGGCAGGGATGGGTTACATGCACATCATTTGCTTGATGCTCTTAGTGGTCCTGCTGCTGCTATTGCTGATGAGATTTTGTCCTCTATCACTGCCATTTTGAACTTGTTGTTGGCTGGGAATTGCCCTCAGGAGTTAGGTGCATACATTGCTAGTGCCCCTCTTACCCCTTTGCTGAAACCTGGTGGTGGGATTAGACCTATAGCAGTTGGCACTATTTGGAGGAGATTAGTGTCCAAAGTTGCTGCCACTATAGTCAGTAAAGATGTTGCTGCTTACTTGGGTGATTTCCAATTTGGTGTAGGGGTGCCATGTGGGGGAGAAGCAATTTTGCATGTTGTGAACAGAATTGTGCAGGAGAAGCAGTATGAAAACAACATGTCACTCTTATGTGTGGATTGCCTTCAATCTGGTTGATAGAACAGTCATGCTCAAGGAGGTCAGACAATTTTGTCCTGCTATTTCCAGATGGGTGGAATTCTGCTACTCCTCCCATGCTAGGCTTTATTACAACTCCCACACTTTGTTTTCAGCCAAAGGAGTTCAGCAAGGAGATCCTTTGGGTCCACTTCTATTTGCTCTCACCCTTCACCCTCTTGTGCTGAAAATTGCTAAGGAATGTCAGTTGGATTTGCAGGCTTGGTATCTTGATGATGGAACCATCATTGGTGACACTATGATGGTGTCTAAAGCCTTCAACATTATAGTGCAGGAGGGCAATAATAGAGGTTTGGATCTGAATGTGCAGAAAACAGAGCTCTTCTGGCCTATTTGTGACACTAGAAGTTTTGATGAAGGTGTCTTTCCTCCTGACATTGGCAGACCAGAGTTAGGGGTGAAACTATTGGGTGGACCAGTGAGTGTGGATATCTCCTATTGCAGTCAGCTTGTTTCCCTGAGGGTGTAGAAAACTCTCAAGCTCATGGATACTGTTCATGTCATTGATGACCCACAGAGTGAGTTGCTCCTTCTCAGAAGTTGCACAGGTGTGTCTAAACTATATTTCACTATGAGAACCACCCCTCCTGTGTTTGTCAAGGATGCACAAGCAGCATATGATAGCCACCTCTCAGCATATTTGAGGCAACTGATTACAGGAGATGGGCCTGGTTATGGTTTACTGCAACACAGGATTGCCACTCTTCCTCTAAGAGATGGTGGTTTAGGGATTCTATGCAGGACACTATAGCTTACAGCTATCTTGCATCCTGCCTACAAACTCAGCAGATACAGAGTTCCATTCTTAGCAATTCTGGAGTCACAGTCAAAGGTACATTCTTTCAGCAAGCTCTTGATTGTTTTACAAGTGTTTGTGGTGTGGAATCTTCAACCTGCATCATTGAATCTGTCCCCCTTCCCATGCATAGTTTGGCAGTTCAGTATTTTGCAGAAGTTAAGAGAACCATGCCATCATCCTTCAACATGTCTGCCAGAGATATGGCTCTTTGGGCTAGCAATCAGACTCCTCATGCTCAGGATTACTTATTGGCCATTCCAGCATCTGGACTTGGACAGAAGATTGGAGCTAGACATTTTTCTGCTGTGTTGTGTTACAGGTTGGGGATTCCACTGATTGTTGAGGGTAAGCCATGTGCTGTGTGTAAGAGACCTATGGATTCATATGGTGATCATGCTGTACATTGTGCTAGTGCCATTGGGCTTAAGTTCCGTCACAATCTAGTAAGAGACACCATTGCCGATATATGCTTTAGAGCTGGAGTGTCAACTAAGGTTGAAGCTTCTTTGGGCTTTCTTACTAACGAAGGTGGTGGTTCTCGTCCGGCCGACATTTTGGTTTATAACTGGGAAGAAGGTCGTGATACTTGTTTTGACGTCACTGGGATTTCACCTTTCACAGGTGGTGGTGGAGTCATTTATTCCAGGGGTTGCTTTGGGTAAAGCCGTGGAGAAGAAAAGACATAAATACCAAGATATTTGTAGTTCCAATGGCTACAATTTTGGCACTTTGGCTTTCACGACTTTGGGTGAGCTTGGTGAGGAGATGGTTGTGTTCCTTAAGCATCTTAGGAACTATTTGTCTAGGCATAATGCTACTATAAATGTGGGCAATTATCTTTTTATTAGAGTTGGTATTACTATTCAAAAAGGGAGTCGGTTCGCAGTTTGTTGCTAGACTCCCAACTCACATTGTGTAAGTCCCTTTTCTGCCTTTTCAAATAATAATAATAATAATAATAATAATAATAATAATCTTTGTCTGTCTGTTTTGTACTTGTTCTGCGTTTAGGGTTGTGTTGTTGGCATCTCTTAGTTTCCCACATAACAGAAAAACAGAGGATAATTATGCATTTTTTGTCTGTTAACAGATATACAATTCTCTTTGCTCAGAAGGAAACATGGAAAGGGATACCACCAAAACTGGATAAGGAGGGTGGAAAAGGGGGAAACAGAGAAAATTTTACACTAAAAAAACTGGATTAATACCAAATAGAAAAAGAAGTGTTAAGACACCTACAATCATCCGAGACATTTCTCACACACCACTTAGAACTACTTGACTCGCTAATTTCCATCTCTAACGAAAAAGAAATAGAACAAAAAAAAAGAAAAAAAAAAAAGACTGCAAGTCTAGTGAGCACTCCCGAAGAAACATTGGGGACTTTCATTGAGATTTCGGCAGTACTCACAGCTTTCAACACTACAGAACATTTTACTTCACAACTATGGCTGTACACAACACACAATACCAGACTATCCTCCATCTTGCCTTTTCAGCGAGCGATCCAATTGTTGAACAGCAACTGAAAAATGCAAGCCCGAAAAACCAAAATGAAAGCCAGAAGTTTTAATATTTACTTACCCACACACACTCCGCTGGCTTTCTAATCTTCTTCCTCCGCGCGCTTCAATTCTCTCTCATTGGTGAACACCAAAATATTAAAACGAACTACTGGATGGCTAATCTTCCGCAGCTTCAGGTCTTCATGCTGTTGATGTCAAACTCAACCTGCCAACCACAACAAAAAACATTCCATAAACCAGAAAGGCATCATTGTTAAAGATATACAAAAACTAAGAAAATGAACTACAAGACACATTATTAATCAAAATGTAAAAATCAGAACAAAAAGAAAACAAGAAAACGAACATCCTTGGTACAAGTTATAAGGGTTCCAGATAGTCCATGCCTTATCACCGGTTTCTGCACAGGTTCTGCATTAACGCCACCGCGAGCTTTTAGAACCATACCAAGCGCAACATTTGGCTTCAAAATCCAAACATGAAGAGAAAGAAGAGAGAAAAAGAAAAACAGCTCAAGGAAGTGAAGGAAGAGAAATTGAAGAAAGAGGTTAGAAACCCCTAACCAATAACAATAGGCAAACATGAGAAACGCGAAATATCCAAAAATACCTTCAGCTCTTCCGCGTGGCCAGCTTGTAATATCACCGCACTCCCATTTATGGCCCCATCATCATCCAAAAGTACAACCTCTGAATTGGATTCACCGCAAACAAAACCCTGCACATAATAACCCTGCCTGCTGTCATTCTTCCTTTTATGCCTGACCCCAGAATTTTCAGTGCTGCAACTACCACTTGCTACAGAAGATTCCAAACTTATATCGGATGAACTGACCTCACTATTGACATTAGCACTGCTGCCGCTGCTACTGCTGCACGGCTCACCTTCTACTTTTTCCTCACTCAATTGCCTTGCTGTTTTCTCAGCATGTCCTGAACCTTGATCCTCACTTGAGCTAGCGGGACACATTACTCCTGATCCACAACTAATTCCTGACGTCCTTTCTTCATTAGGTTCAATAGATGTCCTATCTTCTATCCTACCTTGTTGTACAAACTCCTCTGTAACCTTTTCATTCTCCAAGTGACCCAAAGTACAACCATCAGTACTAATATCAACTGTACATCCAGAGGAAAGCTCCATTTTACCCTCCACAGAAAAGACTTGATTAGTTCCGCTAGTAGAACAAATTATAGGTGAAACAGAATCCTGCCTTTGCGGGCTATTGAAAGCACATTTCTGGGGCATTTCATCATCATGTATCCTTTCAGGCAGACACAGTTCACAAGCAACTGACTCCTGCTTCTTTGGGCTAGTGGAAGCACGTTTGTGTGGTCTCTCGCAGACGTCAAGACCCTTAGACCGACTTCCAATTTCAGGAGATACAGATTCTCGCCTTAGTGGGCTACTAGAGGGACCCCCTTCAACATCATTTTTCCTCTTGAGCCGCCTCTCTGATGGAGAACCATTCCTGCTACACTCCCTTGTTCTTTCAGACTCTTGATGATGACTTGTAACCCTAGATGATGTGCGAGGTCGTCTGTATCCTTCTGGAAATACATACGAGGGAATCTGCTTTCTACGAACATGAGAAACAAAAATGTCCATTCCTGGTTTCCAAAACATGTACATGATCACTGAATGCCTGAATTCCTCCACTGTGCCCCGAATATCAAATTGCTGTCCTTCCTGAACTTCCACCCCTTGATTCCTCTGCAACCCCATGAAAAATGCAGTATGCGAGCACTGTTTTGAATTGTCTACATATTCATGAGGATATGGATGGCACTGCAACATACCAACTGTGTCTCTCTCTATCTGCAACATAAAATAGAAAAGAATCAAATGGTGGTACAAACTGAAGTTAAACAAAAACCCAGTTGCAATCCAATTCTTTAATTATTTGTTTACTAGTTTCCGCTAGTCAAGTAAGGGAAGCATTAACTTTACCTTGAGAGTTAATTGTCTCAACCTGGACTCAACCCAGCCTTTCCAAGAAAGCAAATCATCAGCATCTGCCGCAATGATGTCAACTTGCAGATAATTTTTATACGTTTCAAAAAATAGGTAAGGCTCAAACAAAGAACTCCAGTGTGCTTTATTCAGTTCTATCTCCTGGAAACAGAGAAGAAAATATACGGCTAGATTTTAGTATGCAAATAACCAGGCATCGCATAAGTACGTACAGTGAAGAGTAATTTTTCATGCGTTTACCTCACATATCTTGTTACCCTTCTCGAATTGCTCCATCATAACTCGAAGCGTACTTGTAGAAACATTATAACTGGAGTTCATGCAAGGGTATGCAGGTGTTATAATAGGCATATGATGTGTTCGATCTCTAGGATTTTTACGAGGATCCCATACAGGTAAGAGAAGTTCATCATCCTCCTCTATTGCACACAGCATAACAGGATTAGGCCAGCGCCACTGGGTATATACCCTGAAAAATCTGGAAACCAGCATGCTGGGGACTGCATTAGGGTAAAACTGACATACACGCGCGACAAGAAGAGCCCAATTAACTCCACCAAGAAATCCAGTCACCTGAGCCACACAACTTATATTAAGTAATATGTGCAGATGAAACGAATATTACAATATAGAAGACCACTTACATTTGAGTAGACACCACGTCTTTTAGCCCAGAACTTTAAACATCGGAGGGTCGTGCGGAAATGCTAGCAGAAGAAATTAAGCAGTTGAGGACAGGTAAAATAAATGAAGTGAAACATGAAAATCAGATAAAACCCATCCCACTACCTCCACATTTGGAACAAGACGAAGAATTTGATCAGCAACCCTGCAACCATTAAGACTCCGAACAGTTTGCTCATCAACGTTGTACAACACAGACAAATCAGAGATGTCCAAATCCTGTATCATGAAGAAATAAGCAAACAACAATCGTACACAGTATCCATTGAACAAACGATTATTACCACATTGGAATAATGCGTTGGTCAATGGCATTGCGCAGAACCAAACAAGCACTTTAACAAAGACTTACTTCGGGAACAACCAAAAGGGAGACACTTGCATAAAGAAGATCAATTGAGATCCCAGAATATTTGAATTTCATCACGGGAACATGTGCATCTGGAATTGGCTGCAGTTCTGTAACTTCTTCCATATGTGACAGGCTATCATGCAATAAAATAAAGAAATCCTGCAAAGGTAGAGAGTAAACTCAAAGATTTAGTTTAATTGGATAACCAGATATTATCATGCCAACAATATGCAAAACAACACAGTAAGAACCTTGATAGTATACCTCAAGATTCACATAGGATGGGCCAACACACAAGGTGTCTATATCTGCTCCAGGGCCATGCACCTGCCAAGAAATAAGGTAAGTAGAAGAACTTAAATAAACAAAGAAAAGAAATAACTTTGATCCAAATCACAATCACATCCAACATAGCTTCCAGACGCTCGAAGACTTCAATGAACCAGAAAATGCCAATTTGCATAACGAAAGCAGGTGCAGAAGAACGGTGCAGAAGAAGAAAAGTCAAGTCTGAGTTCTACAACTATATCACAAAAGGAAGTAGTAGTTGACTAATCACGGGAGTGTTCTGTAGGAGAACATGGATGCTCATACAGCAGCAACTTAAGAGTTGCTCCTACATTGCATGTTGTTGCACTATAAACCAGGGTGTCTTGAAAAACTTCATTAACAAATGACGCCAAGGGGGTATCACTGGCGATAATATAAAGCCAACGCATCCTGCATTGATCCTTAAAGAAAGAAACAGACTTCCTCAACCTTCCTTAACTTATTTATCAGACACTCCTAAGATTTAAAAAGGTTCTCTCAATTCAATCTCAATCATAAAGCAGAACTGAAAAATAAAATAAAATAACTATATCCAGTGACTTACCCCCAAGCGATACGATCCAAATGTAAACAGAACAGCATTTGCATCTTCTACCATCTGGTCTGTATACCCTTTTTGACGAGTAAGTTGTTTCACCCATGCTTTTACAACCTTAATACATAACAACACCAACATTTATTAACACATTATTAAGCCACAAAAACAATGTTACAGAAAATTAAAACCCCGAATCAAACTACAGTTAACCATGATAACCAGGTAGACTCTACTTGTGAATTAACTACATCTAGTCCCATAACTAAAAAACCACAGTTAACATACATTACATATAGCAAGTTGAAACAAATTATTGAGGGGGTTTGGAGTAGCTACAAACTATCTGGCAGCGGTTATGGCAGTCCTTAGTGCAGGTCATCAAGGATTTTTGCAACTATGCATTAGATCACATGCTAAGGCAGTAAATACAGCTTTTACTTCTAGAAGACTTCCATGGTTCGCAATGGATTCATAACCAGGTATACTCTCCTTGTCAATTTACCTAGAGCTAGTCCCAGAACTAAATAACCAAAATTCTACACAGCATTCATGATTACACAATCTCACTACACTCTCTCAAGTCACTATAACAAAACCAGCTGACTCAAATTAAAGTCTAACTCAAATTTACCTGATTGATCTGACTCAGAATCTCTTCTCTTTGAACAGCTTCTTCTTTACTCTCATACAATCCAGAATCCACCAAGAACTGTATCACAATCCAACCAAACAAAATCAAAAAACACAAAAAAAATCCCTAAAATCCCACCAAAAAAACTCATTATACCTTCTCCAATTCTAAGCTTCTTTGTAAATCAGATTCAGTTGGTCCAGCAGTAGAAATTGGCTTTGTAACACCAAGCTTATTCTTATTCTTCACCATTCACACAAACCCTAAAAATAAATTTTTTTAGATTTTTTTTCTTCACACAAACACACATAAAAAGAAATTTCTGACTGATGAAAATCGAAATTGAAAACCCTAAATAATTAATAAGATTGGGGGAAATTTGGAAAGAGAAATCGAAACCCTAAGAGAGAGAGAAGAATGGAGGAGGCTCTGATTTCTGATCGGATCGAAGAAAGAAAAAACTGAATAAAAAAAAGTGCTGTTTTTATTAAAAAAGTGATTATTTATTTATAGAGATTGTTTTATAAATCCTAGACGTGTTATGACGCGTTAGAAACCGTAGGATGGGATGATTAAGTTTTATGTGGAAGGTTTTGAGTGGTGGAACAAGTTGAACCGGGGAAGAATTGGTCACATGGAATCATCCATGATATTGTATCCATCACACTAAACCCATTCTCAAACGCGATTTAAATTCTGGAGCGAAATAAGACGTGATTGTTTTTCACGTAAACTGTACTAACGTGATTTAGATTTGCGTGTGCTAAAACGTTTTTTTAAATAACATTGGGTGCAAAACGTGATATTAAATCACGTTATAGGGTCAACAGAAAATTATTTCACGTATTCTATACAAACGTGATTTATGATTACGCGAAAACGTGAATTGGTGCCCAAATTGTCCAAACGTGATTTATGAGAACGTTGGCCCCAAACTATACCAACATGGCCTGCCTAAAAGGTACGTCCCAAAAACGTTAGTTTAAATCACATCTTGCATTCACGTGATTTCTTTTCTCGTTTCCTTTGCTCACGCTCTTTTGTTTCACGTCTACAATAACCCGTTATTTTTTATCGTGTTTGGACAAAAACGTTAAATATAATCACATCCCACCATCTCCACACCAAACCCATTCGCTGCACTATATTTGGTGTGAAAATCAGCTGAATATGGGTTTGCTGTTTTGGTGAGGGCATGATTGTCGATGGGCTATCCCATATTTGGTGTTATGGCACCAACACTACTATTGCTCTAATACGAGCCGAGTAGGGAATCCTGGCCCTTCTAGCAATCTTGTAGAGTTTTTTTTTTTTTTGGTGCATTCAAAATTGTGCAAGTCGATGATTTTTCACCATCAAGTTTTACACAACAGCGATTTAGCAGACTGATTATAATGATACACAGTTGTGGATGTTGATATTTTTCCAGCGATTTAGAGATTTTTTAGATAATTTTATATATGAAAAATATTTTTGCTTACCAAATAAAACGCTTAAAAACTATCCTCGGAGGGCGGAAGAAGTGAAGAGAGAGAAAGAGTGAACTAAGGGCTAGTGATCCAAAACTTCCAACCCGTTCATACAATGTTCAAATTCTTCAAAACATTACGGTATGAAGCAATCAACAATGACTAGTGTACTGATCGTCCTTTGCATGCATGGATGATAGGCTAGTTTAGGTCTTCGAGTTGTCACTAGAAGGTAGGGTTGCAATTTCTTCTTTTCAGCTTAAATCTTTGTTTACAGTTGTTGTATTGTTTCAACACATTAGGCCCCTTCCTATGGGGAAGGCAAACACCAGTTTTGCCTTGTTTGCCCCACTATGGAAGGGGCAAACACCAAAAACGGGCAGGCAAACCTCCAGATCTGCATGTTTGACGGGTCAGTAGTACAAACTAGCGGTAGCTAGTCAGTATCTCGGTCGAGAGAGACTCTCGACAGAGAGAGAAAACCGATGTCGATATTAATAATCTCGATCTCGAAATTCTGAGCATCGATCGACGGTAACTATATATTCTGCATTAAATGCATCCAACGGCCCAGGTTTCCTAGCTCTGTAAATACTCCATTTTCAAAACCATTTCAACTCACACCTCCTCCTGACAATCTGTCAGAGAGTTTTTTGCTCATCTTTGTCTAGCTTTCTCAGTATTTTTGATCATGGATCCCCGTTTTGGAATTAGTAATCAAAACCCCCAATATGGAGTGATTACTCAAGATCCCCGTTATGGAAATTGGAGTCAGGAATCAGCCTATGGGACTATTATTACTCAGGAAAACTCTCAGAATACCAAGAATGCCAACAGAAAAGGAAAGAAAGTCACAGCGCCAAAAAAACCTAGGGGTGATAAGTTCTCAACTTATGAAGATGAGAACATTTCTCTTTGTTACGTTTACTTTACTCAGGATTCGGTTCAGGGAGTACATCAAAAGTTCAAAACCCTTTGGGGCAATATCCATGACAAGTTTCAAAGCGAGACAGGTAACCCCAAGTCTCGTAATGATGGAAGCCTCTCTGATCGCTTTGGCGTAATTACTTCTGAGGTTGCGTTGTATGTCGCTGCAATCACCCAAGCCACTCGAAACAAGCAAAGTGGTGAGGGTCAGGGGGATATTGAGTTTAGGTGCAGGTCTGACTGGATTCACAAGACTGGTAAACCTTTCCACTTCGAGACTAGCCTCTTCATCCTGAAGGTGTTACCCAAGTTCGATCCAGAGATTTAGGCCGGTAACATGGAGATCCCCGAGTTTTCCCCTTACTCCTAAACCCAGAATGGGAGCCCCTTTGAATCACCTTTTTTTTTCCTCTGGACCGGTTCTACTTCCTCCGGACCATCTGGTACCCCCGGTACCCCACCTGGCCAGTTCACGGTTGATCCCAACTCCTATCTGAATGTCAATGCTCAAAATGCAACCAAGTTTATGGGTAGAAATGCAGCCAAGAAGGCTAGAAAAGCAGCAGCGGATGCCGAAACACTCAAAAAAGTTTTAATTTTGATATGTTTATGGAGAAACAAGACACCATTGACAAGAACAGAGCTGTTGAGCGGAAAAGAACTCTTTTGGAGATGAGGAAGAGTCGCATCGCCAATGAGAAATTTCTCAGAGCGATATTAGGGTAAATCTATATCGTATCTGGCAGTTAAGATGATCCTTATCTCTTCGAAAATTCTTGAAAGAACTGTTTATAAAGAAATCAGAAGTCAATTCTTATTTCATTCTAAACTTTTCAACATGGTGAAACCCCTTGCTATTACTTCTCCAGGCAAGGATCCAATGTCAATTGACAAGGACACCATGAAACCAGATGATCCTTTGAAATCAGCCAAAAACAAAGGAAAGAAACCCTGGTTCAAGAAGAAGAAGAAGAAATTTAAATCTGACAAGGATGAAAAACCTGCTCAGAAGAATCAAAGGATTGCATCCATTCTCAAAGAATGCAGAGAAACAAAAAGAGAAGTAAGATCTCTTGGAGAAGTGTTTCTAAAAACTCTGGCTGTTCAACAAGCTCTTGTAAAACAACAAGAAGAGCTTTTGAAAGAAGTGCATAAGGTGTCTGCAAAAGAGCCTAAGGAATTCGATCTGGATGTTCCTATGCCCATGAATAAAGAACAAGACATTGAGGAAATCAATAACTTCGTCATGACTTCTTTCAATCAGATTAGTTGATTCCTTGTGAGAACTTGTTCTTACTTTTGCCTAAGGAATATAAACTATATCTCAAAGTAGTTTGCCTTTTCATGCTTTTTAGAGTTTTTCAAGCATGTACTACTTTATTTCATTAATAAAAGTTATTTTTAGATGATTATTAATGATGTTTGCAATACTTGATTTGTCTACCTCAATCTTATTGCAACACATAGCTTTTTTCCATCGCCTCGGTAGTGATGCAAAGTTATGTCTATTTACAAAAGTTATGCTTTTTCTCACCATCAAGAAACTTTTGATTATATGATTTTTAGGGTTTTCACAAACTCGGAATCATATACTCTTTTCCAAAAAATTGGCTAAGGGAAAGAGATTATAAACAAAGCAAAACTGGATAACATTAAATTGTTTCTGTCCATGTTTGACTTTGTAAGTTGTTCTTTATTGAATAACACCACATGGGGGAGAGTTCTTAACTTGAACTTGCCCTTAATAACAAATCTTTTTAGGGAGCGTGGTTGTGGAATATTAGGAGAAAATTGTATCTATATTTCTCCAAAAGTGCATCTTAAACTTGGTATGTGAGTACTTAGCTTAACCTATCCTCATAGGTTTATGAAACCCTAGTCTCGAACTACTTTGTCATATTTTTGTGACAAATAGGGGGAGAATACATATGGTTCTTGTTCTTGTGGTGCATAACCATAGGGGAGAACGTCATGTGCTTACTTGTTGTGCTTTTTCAAAGTATCAAGTAAGGGGGAGTAATTAAAGCTGAGAAGAAGCTTCATATCAGGAATGAGTAGAATCACTTTAAAAGTTTTGATACACAGACTTTCGTGCTTGGGCCACATAAACAATTATAGTTTGTATATACAGTTTAGAAATTTCGTGCTTGGGGCAACGACGCGGCTAATGAGGTAGGTGTATCAATTGCTGGTTGAAAGGTGATGAAAGGGCAAGAGAGAAGGTCTTATGTAACTTCTCAGTTGAAAAGGTGATGATTGTATCTGAATGCAAAACTATCATCAGTTTCTTCGCAGGTACAAGGGATCATAGAAGAAGCAAAAAGAATCACATCTGAAGTTAGAAGTTTTTTGGGTTTCCAGTTCATATACTACACAGGATTGCAAACAAGTCAGTGGATCTTCTTGAAAAGGAGGTTAGAGTTTCTGGTGTGTTGCAGCAAACTTGGACTGAAATACCAGCAGTCTTTAGTAGTTCTCTAGTGGTAGAACAGTCTACTGTAACAGTTTCGTAATCTAATCTTTGAAACATCTTGTAATACTGATATTTCTTGTAACTCTGGCTTCACAGCTAATGTTTAAATGAAGCTAATGTTTTTCTGATACAGTTTAGAATCATTCAATAATCCAAATCCACTGAAACTATATCTATTTAACTTAACTTTCCAAAACATGAAAAGTATAACCTGTTTGGTTGGGTTTTTTAAAACAGTTTTAAGAAATTATTTTCTACTGTTTTTAAAATGACCCCTTTTTCTTTGTTTTCATTTTCATTTTGAAAACATGTTTGGTAGCAAAGCAAAAAACTGTTTTTTGAAAACAAAAATTAGTTATAGACTATAGTCTATAGCTAACAATTTAGAAGCCAGGTGTCTAACCAATGGAAACAAGTAGAGTAGCAGTTGTCATCCTTTCTCTCCGTTTTGATGAGCCCAATTGGCTTCTTAGAGCAAGCACTATGGTGCCATAAGCCATCTCTATTGAATAGAGAAAGGGGATGGCAGAAATGTCGAAAAAAATGGCAACCACTATGGAGAAAAAAAAATTCTCTATTTTGGACGGAAATTGGATTTCCGCCACACCCAAAATACGGAAATTGGATTTCCGCACAGAATATATTAATATGATTTATTGTAATAAAGTGGATTTTGGTGGGACCAAAACTCTTTTTTACGGAAATTGGATTTCCGCCCCCCTTTTTTTACGGGAATTGGATTTCCGCCTCGCATCTCTATTGCTATTGCCTGCTACGGATTGGTAGCAGACAATAGAGAAGTCCATCTCTATGTCTATTCAATAGAAAAATTTTGCACCATAGTAGTTGCATTTCTCTATTAATAGAGAACCATAGTGCTTGCTCTTAATCAAGGCATAATACCCATAAGAATTGAAGGATAACCACGGTTTATTTCTTGGCAGCAACACAAAAAACCTAATCAAGTAACTAGTCGATCAGACCTTTTGTCAAACATGTTGGGTGCATGCTGCTGGTGAATTTACTGTTGATGTTAGTAGCCCATTTCATCTCATTCCCTGCAATAATTTCATAACTCATCATACAATAACTCATCATTCATAACCATTATAACTCTAAAAACACTTCTTAATCTCAGTCATCATAGACGACATAAACTTCATTTCATCCTTGTTTTCTCGGTTCTAAAACTTGACCCAAATCACCACAACACGAGCCACTTTCATTTTTCGTCCATCTTACCTTCGAAATTCTCGTTAAACCCTTGAAACAAACTATCAATCCCATTTTTACCCGGTGGCAAAAATTTTGTGTTGCTGTGCAGTCGTTAAGAAGAAGAAGATGAAATGGGAGAAGAAAAGAAAATACAAAAAGAAAACGATAAATAC
>JAJJMA010096047.1:11849-32248 GCA_023529015.1 Papaver nudicaule
CTTAGTTCGAAGATGGCCATCTTACTTGTAACGGTCAATCTTTCATCATTTTCCAGATATTGTTTCGGTTGTGGAGTTTTTTTTTTATTGTAGGATATGGGTCGGTCCAACTTAGAGTTTAAAAAGGAAACTCAAGTTGGATTGTCGGTGGATTTAAGTTTGGAAAGCAAACTTAGTTGGTGGAAACATCCAGATAATTCTAGGATGTTTACTTATGCCTAAACTAGGAAATTTTAGGTATGTCTAGAATGTTCTTTGTAGACAAGTATTAGGAAACCCTTTACTTGTAGGGTAAGTATGTAACCTATATAAATAGAGCCCTTGGGAGAACCTATGAGATATACCAGAAGCTCTTCTTCTCTCTTTGGTTTTATATATTCTCTTTGTACGATAATATATAAAATCACTTATTCCTTCCCGAGGATTAAACCTCGTTAAATTCTTGTCTTCTTGATTGTGTGCGTTTGTGTTCTTGGTGTATTAAGATTATCTTTGTAGTTGTTGGTTAAACGCTTCCGCGGGTTTTAGTGCAACAATTGGTATCAGAGCTCGGGTGTTAGATCTTGGAGCTAGGGGTAATTCTTAGTATTGCAGTGAAGGTATTTTCTGAAAGTGTGAGTCATTATTAATCTCAAAGTTTAGTTTTTATCGCTTTTGTGAGTCATGGGTGATTCAGAGGATGAAACCACGAAGATGCCTGAGTCGGAGACTACAAAGGGTAATGAAACTAAGGAATAAATACTACATACTCATAGAGCACAACTCAAGGTTGATAAGTTTACGGGAACCAATAACTTTGGTTTATGGCGAACGGATGTAATGGATGCACTTTTTTCAACTTGACCTAGACGAGGCTCTAGAAGGTCGGCCAAAGGAGATGACTGACAAGCAGTGGAACAAGCTTAATAAATTATGTCTTGGTTCGATAAGAGGTTGTTTGGCGACGGCAGTAAGAGTTAATTATCAGCACGAGACTTCAGTTAAGGATCTCTGGAAAAAGCTAGAGAAAGAATACTTGGTGAAGAACGTGGTGTAAGGGTAGAAAATACCTACCCGATATAAAAGCATCCTAGATGAGATGCTGCACAAAAAGAGTACAACAGAGATGCCCTGGATCAGCGAGTAAGGGTCCGGGCGATATATAACTCATAGGCTGAATAATATGGTTCGGCGAGGGTATCGAAGATGTTAAGGTTACGACGGGAGATGAATTAGCGATGAAGACACGTCACCAAGTGTTAGGTAAGAATTAGGTGTGCATTAAAGAGAAGTCAGAATGGATACATTGTCAGGTTGACTAGTTTAACTCGGTGGAGAATGCGTCACCAATCTTATCCCCAAGAAGATTCTATCGTCTATGTTTGTAAAGTGAGAAATGAGGTCGCAGATGTATGTATAGCGGCGAGTCATGACAAAATAGTGTCAGTCGTGAATTGTCTGGATTAGCTGTGATCCATGATCTAAAAGGTGTATAAATAACGAGTGTAACCTACGAGAGAGGGGGTTGGACACATTTCATATTGGTCTAGAGAGAAGGAAAGTATTCTACTTGTTCTCTATAGCCCAAGGCTGAAATTAGAGTTCTTATTGTGAGTGCATACTTAGAATATTGGCAAGGTAATTGAGAGTTGTAATCATGCTTATATTAGTGATATCCTTGGATGTAATCCTTACATAAGGGCGAACCAAGTAAACATCTTGTCAAGTATCTCTAACCTTATTCTCTTTAATATTTCCTATGCAATGTGTTAGATGTATGTTATGAATGATTGTGTGTATGTTGGTGTATGATATTTGGGTGTACTGTATAAGATCTAACCATTGGGGTTTTATACAGTTACATTTTGGCGCTAGAAGAGGTTTTGAACTTGTGTTTTCATTGATTTTCAGTACGATTTGGGATGTTATCATATGTTTTGTGTTTCCATATATGGTATGATTTGTAAGTCTTAGAGGTCGCCGTTAATGTTCAAGTTGCTTTATCATACTATTCAGAGAAGTTATGCTCGCTGTGTAAGATTTCCTCATGATTCTCCCTTTGTCTTGTTATATATGGTATACCATGTAGTTTCTTATAATGATTCTCCTGTAGAATACTACTGAGATCAGGAAAGCTAGGGCATTTTTAGTATGTTACGACGATAGATCTGGGTTTTCAGTTGATATTTTTTACTATTTATGGAAATCATGCTACGTTAAGTGCTGCTCTGGTTATAGACGAGAGTTGGCCGGTCTGTGTCGATGATTTTATCACATATTTCACTTTTCTCAAATGAGCAGTAGGGAAAACTAGTTGTGTGGATACAAAAATGTTATTTTTGGCATGAGTTTTGCTCGGAGAACGTGAGTATAGATATATATTTCCGGCAAAAGAGTATCTTTTCTGACGAGTTAGTAGGAACTTTAGGCTCATAAAAGAAATTACATTCTAAAACCTTTTCAAAAATTTTCCTTAAAATGGCTGCCATACTATCATTTTGATTTGAAAATCACAATATCATAGGATGTTTTTGCCATCCTGGTCATGATTAGGTCATCATCTGCACATCACATGATTTAAAGCTGTTCTTTTTGTCTTTCATTCATCAACATTCTGAAAAGTAACCCAACTAACTTATTTGGCATTTACCCACAGTACTAACAGAGCAATACTGTCAGGAAGTGTGTTTGTTTTCTTTTACGGACCTTCGGCGAATGGGTCCCAGAGGAAGAAGCGATAAAGCCCCGGTGGGTAGGCCTCCTCGACATCCTATTCTTCCTACGCCAGCGACACTCCCCAGTGGTCACAACACTAGAAGCAGGGCAAAGGAACCAGCTGGTCGAGCAGATCCTCATTTGGCAAGCTCATCTCGGCGATCACCTGTGCAACGAGTGGCACGCCAGGAAGAAGTCTACATGGAGGACATTACTCGTTTTGAGAATGCATAAAGGTCACCTGAGCCCAATCCATTGCTGCGAAGGATCAGTAGTGCAGTAGAAGCAAATGCTTGTGGCGAGCAAGTTGACAATGGAAGATTCACTCTGGGCGAGACATCGAATGCCGGGGGAGCAGCTCAAAATGCTATAACAGGGGACACAGCGGCAACTAATGTTCAACAGCAATTGGTGCAAGATGTCGGCGAGGCACCGCATATAGCAGAAGAAACTCCAGCAGTGGTGGTGGAAACTCCGCAGGCGGTAAGTAGAAATTGCACGACGATAGCACCTGGTGCTACGGTAACTCGCCCAGTGGTGATAGCAGATAACACCGGATCTACGAATACTACAGAAGCTTTGTTAAGGCAAATTCTTGAGGCCATTAACAGGCAGGCGGATCAGGTGTAGCGACAAATGCAATTACAGATGGAGACGGTACTTCAGAGCCATAGAGAGTTGATGGCGGCGCAAAATAAGGGCTACGCGTCTCATTCGCAATCAGCTCACCATGCATCTCACTCGCAGTCAACTCGCCATGCATCTCACTCGCAGTCAACTCGCCATGAGTCCCATGCCCATTCAACTCACCATGTATCTCATCCGCATACAACCCGCCGAGTAGAAAAAAGCGGAACCAGCACAGCAAAAGACTCAGATTTATTGGCAAAGTATGATGAAAGGGGCAGAAGGGTGAATATGCCTAAAAAGGATGGCGAAAATTATAGCAGTTCTAAGCGGCGACATAAAATAGATAAAGAGATGAAGAAAGACCTTCGCCGACTAAAAGATAAAGTGGAAGCTTTAAGTGGATCTTCGAGGGAGTCGAAATTCAAGCTTGCACTTTTAGAGGCACAGAAAACACCCTTTCATGATTGTATTACATATGGGCATGTGTCCTCCAAATATTCTACACCTAAATTCACGTCCATCTATGATGGAACTGGAGATCCCACTCAGCATTCAAGAGCTTATAAGAGAGATATGGCGGCTTGGGTAGGATCAGATCCAATAATGTGTATGGCATTCCCCGCTACGCTCAAGGATGAAGCCTTAGCCTGGTTTGATGGGCTTGAAGAAGGAAAAATCAAATCTTTTGAGAAGTTAGATGGCAAATTCCTGCATGCTTTTATTCAGAACAACAGAGGTCGGCCCGGCGTGGAAAGATTATTCAACGTCAAGAGAAGGCCCTCGGAGACTTATAAAATTTTTATTCAAAGATGGAGGAAAGCGAGTAGCGAAGTGGGATCAGAGGTAACAGAGAAAGAGAAGATAAGATCATTTCTTAGCGCCATGGAGACGACAGACCAATTGTACCAAAAGTTATTTTGGGACATGCCAAAGGATCTACAGACCTTGAGGGCGATGCAGGATGAATGGTTAAGTTATGAAGAAATTCGAGAAGAGGAGCTGCGCCTAAAAAAAGAAAGAGCAAAACAAATTCACTCAATCAATAGTTTCTCGTTGAAAGATCAAGAGGAGATTAAAAAAGAATGGTTGAAGGCAGAACAACGAAAGTTGACGCAGAATCCCTCTACGGCGATGGTAGTACCTGAGGTAGAAAAGCAACAACAGCAGGTTACCGCCGAGCAGCATTGGAACTCGCAGAAGCGAGAGAACTACGAGGGGCGTGATAAGCAAGATAATCGAGGAGGAAATTATGGACGAGGAGGAAGAGATAATCGACGAAATGGGAATGGTGAAAGAAGATATAATGGAGACAATAGAAAATTCGGCAGAGGCAACCAGCAACCTTTCCAAGATGCTACACTACCAAAATATACGCGTTACCTACACAGATGCATTTGGGCAAATTGAGAGTTCAAACTGCAGGGATGACATTCGCTATCCCTACAATAGAGGAAATCCCAGGGCCCCGCCCACAAATACTAATTCCTTTTGTCAATTCCATCAATTTCATGGTCATACAACAGAAAATTGCACCGGCGTCCAACAAGAAGTTCATCGATTCATCCGCCTGGGGAAATTTCAGGAATTCCTAGAGTTGCCGCCGCCACCTCCCATCATGGTCCAGCCAATCCAAGTTATCCCAGCTCATGCTCCAAATGTATACGAGGTAAAGGTCGAGCGAGATTTGTTGGAATTAGACTGCTTTTCCATCGTACATTCAAAGATTACTAGGGATGAGTTTCATGATAATGTTTTATCTCGAGTTCATAAGCGAGATAGAATGGGAAATGAGATTTGTAGTGTCACCGCTAAGAAAGAACCCTTGCAAGATTGGATGAAGGCGTGTGTGGGATTCTCCGCCGAAGAAATTCCCCCAGAAGGAATAAATCATAATAATCCCTTGGTCCTCACCGTCCAGATGGGAAAATTCAAATTGCCTAAGGTGCTTATTGATCCAGGTAGTTCAGTGGACATTCTTTTCAACACTGCTTTTGAAGCAATGAAGGCAAAAGACGATGAAATCCCCTCGCCGACGGTTTCCTCTTATAACATTTATGGATTTAATGGCATTGCTTCTAAGCCCAAAGGCGAGATTGAGTTTAAAATCATGATCTGCAAGGAATATTTCTTGAAAACTACTCTCTGCATAGTGGATGTTGACTCGCCGTACGCAGCCATCCTTGGAAGACCATGGCTCCACAACCTAAAAGGAGTGCCATCCACTTATCACCAGCGCCTGAGGTTCCCCACACCAATGGGAGTCGCCGAATACATAGGTGATTTAGCAGTGGCAAAAGCGTGCAATTCGGCGGATGTACAAATGCGAGAAAACCGAAAAGCAAAGATTGCAGAGAAGGAGAAGCTTGGTAAAGAAATGGTCAAACAATAGGAGATTCTGGATTTCATCGCCAATCCCTTAACCTATGTGGAATCGGTAAACTCAGTGGAGAATTCGGCGAAGTCTGAGGGGAAGACCTTATAGCAGTTAAAGGAGCCATCGCCGATGGGAGAGCCAGAACTACATTTTACGGCGGTGGAACCCACTAAAGATGTAAATATCGGTGATGATAGCGACCCAAAGATGGTAAAGATTGGTACTTTACTAAGTGAAGGCGAATCGGCGGAATTGCAGGCGCTACTCAAGGAGTATGTTGATGTCTTTGCTTGGGGCATGAACGAAATGCCAGGCATTGATCCGGCAATAGCATGTCATAGATTGGCCATTGATCCAAAGGTCAGGCCTTTCAGGCAAAGGATGAGAAAATTGGCTCCATCCTATAAGGAAGCAGTGGAAGCAGATATTGATAAAATGAAGGCATCTGGTATCATAAGACCAGTGCAATATCCTCAATGGATAGCCAATATGGTAGTAGTACCAAAGAAGAACAAGGGAGTGAGAATCTGCATCGACTTCAGTGATCTCAACAGAGCCTGCCCAAAGAATAGCTTCCCGCTACCAAGTATTGACCAAATAGTAGATGCAACATCAGGTCATGAGCTGCTATCATTTATGGATGGGTATTCAGGATATAACCAGATACCTTTGGCGGAGGAAGATCAAAAGCACACAGCCTTCTTTTCCACCAAAGGATTGTTTTGTTACACTCGAATGCCATTTGGGTTGAAGAATGCCGGTGCTACTTACCAAGAAATGGCGCAGAGGATGTTTGAAAGATGGATAGGGAAGACGATGGAAGTGTACGTCGACGACATGCTCGTCAAGAGCAAGAAGAAACAAACTCACGTAGAAGACCTCAGAGAAATATTTAATCACATGCATATTTCCAAACTAAAAATAAACCCGGCAAAGTGTGTTTTTTGTGTAACTTCAGGGAAATTCTTGGGATATGTTGTTACGAAGAAAGGAGTGGAAGCTGATCAAGCCAAGATTAAGGCAGTTATAGATATGCCTTCGCCAGTGACAGTAATGGATGTTATGCGACTCAATGGGACGTTGGCGTCACTTAACAGGTTCATCTCAAGGTTCTCCGATAAATGCAAACTATTTTTCCAGACATTGAAAAAAGGAGAAAAGTTCAACTGGACTGAAGCACATGAAGCTGCATTTCAAGGTATCAAAAAGTACCTTGCCACTCTTCCAGCAATCCAACCACCAGAGCACGGCGAGGAGCTCAGGGTTTATCTCGCCGCAACATCTTTCGCCATTAGTGTTGTACTGGTAAGAACCAAAGGTGGAGAAACGCCCATCTTTTACATCAGCAGGACATTGCAAGGGGCAGAAAAGAATTATACCAAGATAGAGCAGTTGATCTTGGCGTTGGTCTTTGCATCTCAGCGACTACGTCCATACTTTCACGCTCATCCCATTGTGGTCCTCACTAAAACGCCAATAGAATCTATCCTGCACAGTTTTCAAAGAGTGGGGCGAATCGCCAAATGGAATCAACAAATTGAGAAGTTCGGCGTCCAATATGAAATACGTACAGCTCAGCGGTCACAAGTCATTGCAGACTTCCTCGCCGACTTCCCAATTGATGAGGAAGAAGAGATAGAAGAAATCCCATCCTCCCTGGATGAGCGAGAACATGAGATGACAGATCTATTGAAGTGCAGTCCTGATGGATGGGAGGTCTATGTGGACGGTTCATCAAATAAAGAAGGAAATGGAATAGGAATTGTCCTTATATCGCCGAAAGGAGCAAGGATAGTGCATTCGCTAAGGCTAGAATTTCCGGCGACTAATAATGAGGCAGAATATGAAGCAGTTATTCACGCTATGCGAATACTCATTGAAATGGGCATCAGCAATGTTAGATTAACAAGCGACTCTCAGCTATTGATTCGACAAATATCTGGACGATACCAAACAGCAGACCCGTCTATGCAGAGGTACCTAAAACTTGATAGGGAGTATGCCCAGAGGATCACATGTATCAAGTTTCGCCACATCTGCAGAAAAGATAACAGGCATGCCAATGCACTGGCGTTCATCTCTTCAATGATGACAAATCCAGATGTCCCTTCAATAGCTATTGAAAGAGTGACGCAATCGTCGGTAGCAGCATGAGAGCAAAGAGAAGTGTTAACAACAAGCGCCAAAGAATCAGCAGAGACAGATTGGAGAACGCCGATACGGTATTATTTGGACCGCTCAACCTTACCAGGAAAGCAAATCTTAGCTCATCAAGTCATCAGTCGTTCGGCGAGGTATGAACTTCGAGACGGAATCCTATATCGCCAGTCATTTTCAGGACCATTGCTGCGCTGTGCATCAAGAGAGGAAGGCAATAAGTTATTGAAAGAAATCCACGAAGGAGATTGCGGGAATCACAGTGGTCAAAGAGCCCTAGCATTAAAGGTCAGAATGCAAGGATATTATTAGCCTTGGATGAACAAAGATGCAAAAGAATATGCCCAGCGATGCAAACCATGCCAGCTGTATGGAAGAAGAATCAAGGCGCCGTCAACATCTTTAAATTCAGTGCTCAGCCCTTGGTCTTTCGCCAAGTGGGGTATTGATATCATTGGACCACTAACTACAGGCTCTAAACAACGGAAATACATTATCGTGGCGACAGATTATTTCACCAAGTGGTGTGAAGCTAAAGCTATCAGGAAAAAGACAGGACAAGAAGTATTCACATTCATCTGGGAGAACATATTCTGTAGATTTGGCGTACCGGCGGAGATATGTACCGACAATGGAAAGAGCTGGTCGGCGACAACATAAGAAAGTTACTCGCTCACTACAGCGTCAAGCTAGGAAAATCAACTCCCCTGTACCCTCAGAGTAATGGACAGGCAGAAGCCACCAATAAGACTATTGGAATGGGATTGAAGAAACGGCTGGAGAAGCATAAAAAAGCATAGTGTGAGCATTTACACAATGTCTTGTGGTCATATAGAACTACAGTTCGAGAAGCAACTGGAGCATCTCCTTTCTTACTCACCTTTGGTGCTGAAGCAGTACTCCCATCTGAAGTAATCTTGCCCACTACAAAGCATGAGGCATGGGAAAAGAATTTGAATACTGACTTGATTCTAGCCAAGCTGGATGATTTGGTAGAATAACGGCTGATCGCCCTTACGCACATGGAAAATTATCATCGCCGACTATCAAGAGAATACAACAAGCGAGTGATTCCAAGAGAGTATTCGCCCGGCGAGCTGGTACTTCGAGAAATTCCCCCGTCTCAACGAGAAGGATGCAGGAAATTGAAACCTGTATGGGATGGCCCTTATGTAGTCAAAAGAGTGGCTGGGCCAGGAGCGTACATATTGATTGATGAGCATGGCGTGCAACTTGAACATCCTTGGAACGCCAGGTTCCTCAAGAAGTACTATCCTTGATGGAAACAATGTAAAATCCGAAGTCTTGGGCGGGCAGAATACCCAAGAAGTCTTATTAGCTCATGTAAAACAACAGTGAATAAGATCCGGGGACGTAGGTTTGCTATCGTGCGCCGAACCCCGTTAACAAATTACTGCGTAACTTGCATTTTTCATTCACTGGGTAATCTAACTACGGTGATGGCTAGTATTTCGAAGTTCCAAGAGCACAATAGCTGAGGCAAAAGCACTCAGCTACAGGCTATAAAAGTCGTATACAGAGGCACAAATGCCCAATAATCACAAGGCAATAAAAGCCACACAAAACCCTGATCAGGTACTAAGGCCAAGTGCCATCTTTAAAGGCATAATGCCCAAATCAATAAATCAACTAAGAGCCAAGATCTCTTATACAGAAAGCTTGCTTGCGTTGAGTGAATGCACCTAATCGTAATAGTTAGTCCGACCCAGGCTTAGTTGTAAGGCCAGTCGTGTTACTTGTTGATCTGTAAGTGTTTGTAAGTAAATAAGGACCCCTTTTGCTGTAGCATCACATCGGCGGTTCCGCTGGTGTGTTATTCCGTCTACGCCGTAGCATCACCTCTGGCGGAAGCTATCGTGTATTAAAGTCTATGAGGGCAACCCAGACAACTTATATTAGATCGCCGACGGGCACAAGTAATGGATACGGCTGGGGTCTAACCTTGTCGCTCTGAGAAATTGTTGGATGTACGGGACCAGGACTTCACTCAATGGCAAGTTAAGTCTTTGAAGACAAAATAGAAATGAATATATCAAATGTAGCAAAAGAAAATTGCACATTGAAAGCAGATGTCAACAGACATGAAGATAACATTCAAAAAGGGAAATAGTTCATTACAAGAAAACAAAAGAAAATAATAGAAGCACAGAAGACTAAAGAGATAATAATGACAAGGGACAGGCTACTTCAACATCTGGGATCATTATAAGGACTTTTAGGAGAATAAGGCGCGCCTTGAGTGAGACCGCCGAGATTTCCCTCACCAGCATTTTCAGCTCTAGCATCCTCAGACTGGCTAGCATCGGCGGTAGCCTCTTCTGTGCTTTGCTCGTTGATTGACTGGCTAGCATTGGCGGTCGTCGTTCCCGTACTATGCCCGCCGAGTTGTTGACCTTCTACATTCTCAGTACCAATGTCAAGGGGCTGATTTTGTGCCTTAGGATTTTCTTCCTCAGCTTCTTCTTCTGAGCTTTCTTCCTCAGATTTTTCTTGATTGTTTTCGTCTTGTTCTTCATTCTCTTCTTCTGGTAGCTCTTCATCTCCATGGGTGCTCGCCTTTCCTTTTAGTTGCATGGCAAGCTGTTCAGGAGTAGGTCGTTGGTAATCCAAGGGAATTTCCATTCCGTGCTGAGGCAGGAACTTATAAGCAAAATCCTGAGCACCAATGAAAGCAGCGTTAACGACATCTTCTTCAAGTCGCTTTTCCAAATACTGGATATCTTCCTTGGCTTCGGCGACCTCAATCTGAAGGCTATCTCGGGCACTCTCAAGCTCTTGAATCTTGCCAGCGCAAGATTTGTGGTCAAGAAGTTGCTTGTTCAGATCTGCAAGTTTGCCTGCACAAGAGTCATGCTCCTTGAGTCTTTCCGACAAGTCTTTCATCTTGCCAGGGCAAGACTTGTGTTCTTTGAGCTCATCCGAAAGCTCCTGGACCTTCGCCTCGAGTTCATGGCAACCTTTGTTGATCTCCGTCTGATGATCTACCTCATTCTTCAGCTTCTGAATTGTAGCTGAGGTAAGAGAAGAAATGAACATAGTAAGAATGGATGACAGGAAATAAGTATACAAAGTCATGAAAAAATCCTACAATAACTACCTTCTAGGTTGCGGACATATACTCGCATACCCTCTTGTGCTTCTCTAAATTGAGTCATATGATACTCAAAATTTTCATTGGCGCACGGACCTAACATTTGTTCTATTCCGCGTTGTTGGGAGGAACATTGCTCATATAAGTTAATCGCCAAAGCTTCGTGTCTCGCCGCGGTATCTTTCCAGCATTGAATTTGAAACTCGGCGGTCTCCTTGTCGGTACTTAAGCTAATAATTTGAGAAGCTAGCTTGTCGGCTCTAGTTTTTTCCTCTTGCCAAAGAAAGGAAGCTCGCTTGTGATTCATCTCGGCCTTCTCCTTAGCAGCGATGGCTAATCCTTCTCGGCCAAATGCATCGTCACGCTGGCTAGTCATAAGGCCTAAGTCCGATCGTGTAATTTGATAAGTATCACAAAGATTTCTTATAATTTCGGCATCTCGATCCAACTCGTGGCGGCACCATTTAAGGTCCTTGAGGAAGTTGAATAATTGACTACACTGCTTAAGGTTGCTATTACTAAGTCTCTCGATTTCGGACTCAGTTCGCCTAAGCCTATCGTCATCGGAGGAATGGCAACCTTGGAGGGCAGGAAATCTAAGGGTCGGCGAAAGGAACAAACCGAAAGAAAACCAAAATAACAAAGGGGGTGTAGAGATAACTTACTGTGTTGAGTTGTAATTTTCAGGCTCCGTTCCCGAGCCTCGTTCCTCAGCCTTTCAATCTCCTTACCCCGAGTGAAAGAATCATGTGTCAGCTGACTGATCTTGTTGTTGAGATTGATGATCTCACGGCTAAGACCCTCATTAGCTGAGGCAACACTTAGGCAATGGTGAAAATGCTGAAATCACAAAAGGAAAACATAAGTATTCAACAGAGATGGAAAAGGGGAAGTATTTTAAAAATACGCACCATATTGAAAAGATTGAAGTGTTCCTGGTAGGGAATGATAGAGGCAGCCTTGTGAAAGTTTGGATGATGAACAAACCCAGGGCAACTATACTGTGCCAGTGTTTCAAAATACTCCTGGTCTGTGCAATCATCCGCCACACTAAGCTTGTTAAAAGCCTCGGCGAGCATATTGGAGGCAGTCAGTTGCAAGCTTCCAGGACCTTTAGCAGGTTGAGGAGTAAGAGGATGCCGAGGCAACCTGTCAAGAACAACCAAGCCAGCAAGATGTGACTCAAGTGCTGAGGCAGCAGGAGTCTGAGGAACTGAAGAAAGCTTGGGATTCTGGGAAGAAGAAGTTGATTTGGTAACATCTTGATCAGCTGATATATTAAGCTGATCCATATCCATGTCAAGATAATCATCGACCTTAGGATATCTGTCAGTATCTTGATTCATGTCTTCAATATCTTCAGTAACGGGAGGATTGGTAGAACCATCCTTTGCAGACTGATCAAGGAACATATCAGAATTATCCTTTAGAGGCTGATCGACGAGCATGATAGAACCATCCTTAGTAGTTTGGTCGGCGATAATAGTAGAATCGTTTACCGTCTGATCAATGAATGTACCAGATTTTTCCTTAGGAGGAGCGGGAAGTTTCTTCAAGGCAAGACGGCGAATCTCCTCCGCACGTTCGGCGACAGTAGGTCTGGTTTTCTTTGGACGCTGCAAATCGAATGACACCAAAGATACACCCATCAGATCTTGAAACAAGCATAGGCAAATATAGATATATATATTTTAAAAATACACTTGTGTATATTTTTAAAATGAGAAAAACTTGAAATGCTTGTTTCTAGACCTTCAGCTGGATCTTTCCTAAACTTTACCATATATAGATACATATTTGTTACCTGAGAAGGGTCGGCAGTATCTTCTCGGCTCCTCTTTGTTCCAGCAGTCGCATCAGCTGGGAGTTTGACATAATCTCTACCTTTCTCCCTAAGAAACTTGCCGTTATCATCCTTGGCATACTTGTTTGCATCAGGCCAGACTACATTCCAAAAAGTATGCTCGGCGAGGCGAGAATGTTCAGGCAAAAAAGTATCTTGGACCTTAGTCTTGCCATCATCCTCCCAACCTAGCAGCCAAGGTCCATCGACGAGACAAGGAAGATTGGAAAAATCACCCTCAGAGCTGTGACGAACAGTTGGAACATCTTCTGTGCTTATTAACTCGACATCGGCGAGTAGTAGATTTTCAGTAGGATAATTTCTTTTAGGTGTAAAGCGAACAGCCCAAGGATCGGTCTTTCTAGTGCAAGAAGCCACATGGTACTGTTCAAGGAATTTCTCCACAGTAAACTCATCAGGTTTATGAGCATCAAGCTTGGCGAGAGAAGGATAGTTAGTCTCTCCATCTCGGCGTTTGCTCCATTCGGTCATTACTCGGATAGCATTACCAGTTAATTGAAAAGGACTTCTATCGATCGCCACAAGTAGGTCGACGATAAAAGTGTTCTTCGGATTGTAAAGAGGAAATGTCAACCCTGATTTTAGTTGACCAAAGGCAACCGCGGCCCAGGTATTACTCGTCTCGGGTCGAAGGAGATCGTCGACAGATAGTAGATCGGATGCCTTTTTGGTATCAGAGGCAGTGAATGGATTTTAGGGTTGAGAAAATCTACTCCAAAATGGGTACAATACCCAGACCAATCAGTCTTCCAATCTGGCACCTTTGGACCAGCGGCTTTGGTTTTGCTAGTTTTGCTTTTAGATTTTGAAAAATTGCCAGTTGAAGCCATTAAAATAGTTTGAAGTTTACCGGAGAAGATGAAGATTGGCGGTTACCGGTGAGAAGTTGATCGGAAGGGATGAATATTGGTGGCTACCGGTAACGAAAAATGACCACAAATGAATCTGTAGCAGATATCGATGCAAAGGGTATAAAAGAAGAGATCAGTACAAAGGAGAGGGAAGAAGATGAGAAACTGGGTGATTAAGATAGGATGATGGAAGGTTCGGGAAAAAAAAAAAAAACAGCAGCAGCAGGAGATTTAGGGTTTAGGAAAGAAAAAATTTGTGAAAAAGAAGGTGAAAAGGAGAAGAAAATGAAGAAGTTAAATATTTATAGGAGAAGGGGAAAACCAACCGGCGATTACGGTTGTGAGCTGTGATAGAGTAATGGAGATAATGGGTATAGACGGTTACAAATCGTGGAGAAGTTGCAAAGATCACGGGCATCGGCGGTTTCAAGTCATAAAGTGAAACTATCTGCATGAGGGACACGTGGAGTAACTGAAGCTTGGTAGCGGACGTGTGGCGTGAAAAAAGCTTGGTGGAGAACGTAGAGCGGTATTTTCGGCGAGTAAGAATGGTTTCATCCCCGGCGACTGAAGTCTTAGGAGATGAAAGAGGCAAAATGTAAGGGTAGAAAATACCTACCCGATATAAAAGCATCCTAGATGAGATGCTGCACAAAAAGAGTACAGCAGAGATGCCCTGGATCAGCGAGTAAGGGTCCGGGCGATATATAACTCATAGGCTGAATAATATGGTTCGGCGAGGGTATCGAAGATGTTAAGGTTACGACGGGAGATGAATTAGCGATGAAGACACGTCACCAAGTGTTAGGTAAGAATTAGGTGTGCATTAAAGAGAAGTCAGAACGGATACATTGTCAGGTTTACTAGTTTGACTCGGTGGAGGATGCGTCACCAATCTTATCCCCAAGAAGATTCTATCGTCTATGTTTGTAAAGTGAGAAATGAGGTCGCTGATATATGTATAGCGGCGAGTCATGACAAAATAGTGTCAGTCGTGAATTGTCTGGATTAGCTGTGATCCATGATCTAAAAGGTGTATAAATAGCGAGTGTAACCTACGAGAGAGGGGGTTGGACACATTTCATATTGGTCTAGAGAGAAGGAAAGTATTCTACTTATTCTCTATAGACCAAGGCTGAAATTAGGGTTCTTATTGTGAGTGCATACTTAGAAGATTGGCAAGGTAATTGAGAGTTGTAATCATGCTTATACTAGTGATATCCTTGGATGTAGTCCTTACATAAGGGCGAACCAAGTAAACATCTTGTCAAGTATCTCTAACCTTATTCTCTTTAATATTTCCTATGCAATGTGTTAGATGTATGTTAGGAATGATTGTGTGTATGTTGGTGTATGATATTTGGGTGTACTGTATAAGATCTAACCATTGGGGTTTTATACAGTTACACGTGGCTAATATGATACATCTGAAGAAATTTTTTATCGATATAATATGAAGAAGGGTGCAACACTGACGGAGCATCTAGATTCGTTTAATAAACTACTTAATGATCTGGTTAATTATGATGAAGTGATAAACGATGAGGAACAAGCTTTGTGTCTGGTGAATTATCTTCCTGATAAGTATGAACCCGTGATTAAAGCTTTAATGCATGGTAAGGCGAAGTTGACGTATGAAGATGTCACTACAGCACTTCGTAGCGAAGAATTTAGGAAGATGCATAGAGAAGATATTGCATATGAAGCAGACAATGACGTGCTTTATGCAAGAGGTTGTTCTACAGACAAGAAGAAGAAATGTTGTTATCGTAGTAAGAGAACAGGGCGTTCTATGTCTAGAACGCGACTGCTTAAGGATGAGTGTGCATGGTGCCATGACATGGGTCATTGGGCAAAGGATTGTACCAAGCGCAAGGAGCATCAAAGATATAACAAGAAAACCGAGGTGAACATTGCGAAGGCAAGTGAAGAATCAGATGATGGTTTTGATTTCTCACTAACTGCGACACCATCAGCTTGTGTCATTACTGAAGGCACATGGGTACTTGATTTTGGAGCTGCATATCATATTTGCCCACATCGTGACTGGTTCTCGAGCTTAGAGAAGTTTGATGGAGAAGTACGTATGGGAAATAACAATACCTTTAGGGTAGTTGAGATAGGGAATGTTCGAATTAGGATGCATGATGGTATGGTTAGAGAGTTGAAGGAAGTCAGGTGTGTACTTGATGTGAAGAAGAATATGATTTCACTCGGAACTTTAGAAGCAAAAGGCCACAAGCTAGTGGCGGAGAACGGTATTCTAAAGGTAATCTCTGGATCTTTGGTAATTATGAAGGGCACACGACATCATAATTTGTATTACTTGATGGGTAGTGCAATAACTGGAGATGTGTCAGTTTCTGAGCACATTGAGAGCGCAGCAAAAGAGACCACGAAGTTATGGCATATGCAACTTGCACATCCTGGTGAGAAGTCGTTACATGCATTGATTCAACAGAATCTATTAAAGGGTGTTATAGCCTGCAAGTTAGACTTTTGTGAACATTGTATTAAGGGCAAGAAAACAAGAACAAGCTTTGGCACAACAATCCACATGACTGGTGGAGTTCTTGACTATATTCGTACAGATGTATGGGGTCCCTCCAAGAATGCATCGTTGGAAGGGAAGCATTGGTTTGTGTCGTTCATTGATGATTATTCTAGGCGCGTATGGGTGTACACCATGAGGCATAAGAGTGATGTCCTAGAAGTCTTTGTAAAGTGGAAGAAGGCAACTGAGACCCAAACTGGCAGAAAGATCAAGGTACTACGTTCGGACAATGGTGGTGAGTACAAGAGTGATCCATTCTTGCAAGTATGTCAGGATGAGGGGATAAAGTGGCACTTCACAGTTAGGAAGACACCGCAACAAAATGGGGTTGCAGTACACATGAATCATACGCTACTGGAGAAGGTACGATGTATGTTATCTAATGTTGTATTAGGTAAAGTGTTATGGGCTGAGGTAGTTACATATGCGCGCTTCCTCATTAATAGGTTGCCATCAACTGTATTAGAAGGTAAAACTCATATGGAGAAGTGGTCTGGTAAGCCAGCTTATGATTATGACTCAGTTCATATTTTCGGTTGCCCCGCGTGGTATCATGTTAGTGAAAACAAGCTTGATAGCCGTGATGTTAAAGGGATCTTTATGGGTATGAAAAGTGGAGTGAAGGGATTCAAAATTTGGAATCCAGTTGAGAAGAAGACGATCATGAGTAGAGATGTTACATTCGATGAGATGTCTATGGTAAAGTTTTGGGGTTCTCAGCAGGTGGAGGACAGAAGCACCAGCACTAGTAAGTCTTTGCAGCAGGTGGAGTTTGATGCAGTTCCACCAAGTCCAGCTAAGTCTGTATCTATTAAGTCTACTTATGAAGACGAGGAGTCTACAAAGGAAGTAACTACTGATGTTCCAAATGATAGTGACGATGTTAGTGAAGAGGAACAAGAAGCAGTAGATGATGCAGAAGTTACAGTTACGCAGACTATAACACCCAGCAAACCAAAAAGAAGAACCAGAAAACCTGGATGGTTAGATGATTTTGTAACTTATGCATTACCAGTTGTTGAAGATGGTACTCCAACTACTTATGCTGAAGATATACAAAGTGTAGAGTGTGAAGAATGGCAAGGTGGAATGAAAGAGGAGATGGAGTCTCTTGACAAGAATGGCACATGGATTCTTATGAAACTTCCGAACGGTAAGAAGGCCATTGGGTGAAAGTGGGTGTATGCAAAGAAAGAAGGATCCCTGGAGAATCAAGTACGCTACAAGGCAAGGTTAGTTGCAAGAGGTTATGCCCAAAGAGAAGGAATTGATTACAACGAGGTGTTCTCTCCAGTTGTGAAACACTCGTCAATTCGTATCCTGTTGGCCTTGGTAGCACAATATGATTTAGACCTAGTTCAGCTAGATGTGAATGCGACGTTCTTACATGGTGATCTAGAAGAGGAGATCTATATGTCTCAGCCGAGAGGATTTGAGGTTGCTGGTAAAGAAGATTGGGTATGTAAACTGAAGAAATCGTTGTACGGGCTGAAGCAGTCTCCTCGACAATGGCACAAGCGATTTGACCATTTAATGATTGGCCAAACATACTCAAGAAGTCACTATGACCACTGTGTGTACTTCAACAAGCTACAAGATGGATCTTTCATATATTTGTTCTTGTATGTCGATGACATGTTGATATCATCGAATAACAAAAAATAGATTGATAATTTGAAACGAAAACTGTCGTCTATGTTTGAGATGAAATATTTGGGAGAAGCTAAGAAGATTCTTAGAATGGAGATTCAACGTGACAGAGAGAAGGGTAGAGTTTGTTTGTCTCAGAGAGCATACTTGAAGAAAGTGTTACTGAAATTTGGTGTCCGTGAAGGAACTAAATCTGTAAGTACTCCCCTTGCTGCTCATTTTAAGTAGAGTGCTCAAATGTCTCCTAGTACCAAAGAAGAGCGTGAGTATATGGACCAAGTCCCATATGCTAATGTTGTAGGTAGCTGATGTATGCAATGGTGTGTACAAGGCCTGGCATTTCACATGCGGTAAGTATGATCAGTCGTTATATGCATAATCCTGGTAAAGGACATTGGCAAGCTGTGAAATGGATTTTGAGGTATCTTTACAGAACAATTGATGTTGGCTTGGAGTTTGTGAAAGAAGATGGTAACAATCAGTTGTGTGTTGGTTATGTGGATTCTGACTTTACTGGTGATATGGACAAGAGACGTTCGACTACAGGGTATGTGTTTACCTTGGCTGGAGCACCAATGAGTTGGAGATCAATATTGCAGTCTACTGTGGCTCTCTCAACTACGGAGGCAGAGTATATGGCAGTGACAGAGGCATTTAGGGAAGTTATATGGTTACAAGGATTGCTTGATGACTTGGTTTTTTTTTTGAACAACTTCTTGTGCATTGTGATAGTATTAGCGCCATATTTTGGGCTAAGAACCAAGTGCAAAATGCAAGGATAAACATATAGATGTTCGGTTTCACTTTATAAGAGACATTCTTGAAGAAGAAGACATTATACTTGTGAAGATCGATACCAAGGACAACCCAGCTGATATGTTGAGTAAAGTTGTATCTGGAGTCAAGTTTCGACACTGCTCGAACTTGGTCCATGCTGTTCCTGTTTGGTGAGACCCTTTTGGGGTAAAGGTTCTTAGGAGCCTGGTAGAGGCCTTCTAGCAAGGCCTCATAAGTGAACTACGGTCGGTTTGATTCCTTACAAAAGGATACGTAGGCTTCTTAGGAGCCTGGTGGAGGCCTTCTAGCAAGGCCTCATAAGTGAACTTTGGTCGGTTTGATTCCTTACAGAAGGATACGTAGGCAGTCATGGTTTCAGCCATGTGGTGCAATCGACGTTGGAAGACGGAAGCGGTTTTAGCTATTGATCGTCTCATGCATGAATGCATGATCCGAGGTGGAGAGTTGTAGGATATGGGTCGGTCCAACTTAGAGTTTAAAAAGGAAACTCAAGTTGGTTTGTCGGTGGACTTAAATTTGGAAAGCAAACTTAGTTGGTGGAAACATCTAGATAATGCTAGGATGTTTACTTATGCTTAAACTAGGAAATTCTAGGTATGTCTAGAATGTTCTTTGTAGACAAGTATTAGAAAACCCTTTACTTGTAAGGTAAGTATGTAACCTATATAAATACAGCCCTTGGGAGAACCTATGAGATATACCAGAAGCTCTTCTTCTCTCTTGGGTTTTATATATTCTCTCTGTACGATAATATATAAAATCACTTATTCCTTCCCGATGATTAAACCTTGTTAAATTCTTGTCTTCTTGATTGTGTGCGTTTGTGTTCTTGGAGTATTAAAATTATCTTTGTAGTTGTTGGTTAAATGCTTCCGCGGGTTTTAGCGCAACATTTATACCCTTTCGCAAGGAGCTTACAATGTTACTTCTTGGAGTTGCATCCTTTTGACAGTGCCAAATTTCTGTCCTATTAACAACAAATATCCCATAAACCCCTAGCCCACAATATGAAGATTCAATTGAGTCCTCCTCCCATTAGTTGGGGACCTTGAAATATCAAGCGAACCGATACATCAAAGCAACATTACAATAAATGTTACAACCAATCAATTACAAACCATTAGACTAGTTGATCCGTTAGAAAAATCTGCTATTGTTAACCATTAGTGAAATCTGTTATTAAATCACCTTTAACGATTCGTCCATTACAGCCATACACGCCACATGGCAACTCTTGGCTTGATTCTGATCTGTTACTGTAATTATTATAATAGATCACTCCATTATTTTAATTATATTAAACCCTATAATTTCAGAATGTTTTACTTAGCTGAGATTAAAAGTAGGGAGTTCTCTCAATTCTTAAAGCTCCTGGTCCTACCAAAGTAAATAACATCCAATCAAAAACCTCACGAATATTCTCTCAAGCTAGATTCTTCAAACCCGAAACTTGCCAAATCTTTTTCAATCTTCCACAACCCGAGCTCTATTCCTAAATCTTAAACCCTATCACTTTTTTCTCTCTTTTTTCCGCCGCTAACACAGAAACCATGATTCGATCAACACCCGAGCTCTATTCGTAGATCGCCAACCCTGTCACTTTTTCCTCTCCTCTCTCTGCCTCTAACACAACAACCATGATTCAATCAACACCCGAGCTCTATTCGTAGATCGTCAACCCTGTCACTGTAATTTAGATAAAAATGGAGGTAGAG